>PVKP010017010.1:0-46995 GCA_004027715.1 Plecturocebus donacophilus
CTGTCAATATTAGACAGATCAATGAGATAGAAAATTAACAAGGATATCCAGGACTTGAACTCAGACCTGGAACAAGTAAACTTAACAAATATTTACAGAACTCTCCTCCCCAAATCCACAAAACATACATTTTTCTCAGTATCACATTACACCTATTTTAAAAGTGACCACATAATTGGAAGTAAATCACTCCTCAGTATTTGCATAGCATTTCACGGGTTTAAATAAAATATTGGTTGGCTGCTTGTTTGTTATTTTCATCCTTTATTCGTTCCTGTTTCCATTGTTAAGCACAATTATTGACATAAAAGAGGTTTTTAATACCCATTCTTAGACTTCATTCTAGCCTGGGCCATAAAACAAGAATCCCGTTCTCTCTCCCTCTTTCTCTTCCTCTTTCTTTCTCTCTTTCATTCTTTTTTTTCTTTCTTTTCCTCTTTCTTTCTTTCTCCTTTTCTCTTTTCCTTTCTTTCAAAACATAAAAAGTAAAAAAAAGTTTGGCTGGTATCTGTGATAGGGCACCACAGGCTGGCAGGAACACAGAGATACCAGCAAGATCTCTGTGTGCTTGTCACTATTAACTCTGTCTCCTTTCTTTTTTTTTTTTTCTTGACCCTAAGTAGTCTAGCCATGCTCTTTCTCCAAATTTATTTTGTGAAGTCAGACTAAGTGAGCTTCCTGAAAACATCTTGGAATGCTAGAAACCATAACTAGCTGCTTCTGGTTCCCTTTTACCTCCTGCAGAAACTGTGGACCCAGGGAAATCCTTTGTCTGGTGTTATGGCAACTTGGAGGAGGGAAAGGAAGATGCAGTCATAGTGAGAACATTTTTTTGGCTCTCCAATTTGGATTTTATTCAGTTTTTCAGACCATATGGATGTCTCAGGCTTGTTTCTAAGTGTTGAGTTTTCAAAAAGACATTCTAGCCTGTGGATGCTGCTAGATAAACGTTCTGTATAGAGAGTGGGAGTTTGTAACTTCCTCTTCCATGATCTTGCTGACATCACTCTGTACATTCTTGTGTATATGTGTATGTGATGCATGTGTATGTGTGTGTTTGCATGTGTGTGTGTAGTCTTACGGCCTGAACCTCTTAGATATACAGGACCCAGAATGTCAATGAGTTAAGAAATTCAACAAATGGCACATTGATACCTAAGAGAATGACATTTCTTCATATGAGTAAGCATTTTATTACTAGTGATATATCCTACCTCATTATGGAATGAGGTTAATTAACATCATTTCTGTGTATATATTTATTACTGTTTCTATAAAGAGCAAAAGATTACAGGCAAAATTTTACTAATCAAACGTATACTCATGTTGAACACAGAATTTTAAGTCAAGTGAAACTACACTCAAAGTTAACTAGAAATTACAAATACTCATTTCAAAATTAATATATAATAAAAATACAACTCTTTTATACTAAACAATCTACTGATATCAATAACACAGTTCATGTTTATGGATAATTGATTTTAAAATTCTAATAAAAGCTGTGATCACAATACAGTGTATCTGTAGCATCAATATATTAATATTGATATAATTAATATAAAAATATATAAAATAATATTTTTTAAAAATTGGAATTATTTACATTTACTGATTTACATTAAATCTTGTTAATATACTTGGCCTCTAAAATTTAGCCTTCTAATCCTCAAAATAATAAATATGATTTCACATTGAAAACTGATAATCATCACTTTCAAAATTATGACATAATTTTATAACTTATTCTTGTACATATATAGCTATATTATATATCCTCACCATAATTTTAATCTTTGTTAAGTGGCAGATTTTATTTCTAATATAATTTTTCAGGTAAAAATAAATGAAGAAATAGAACTCTAGAGAACTTATTCAAGAAAATATTTATTAAAGTGTCATAAAAGATAAATGAGAAAATATGTCATTTTTGGATCTCTTAAAATTTTCATCTAGATTCAAGTTACTATCTGATTTCATGTCCTTACTCCAATTTAGCTTTATTTTTTTCTCTTCTTTCTCTATACTGTTATTATATATCATATCTTCATATGTTATAATTCTTACAAGACAATTTTATGGTTATATTCTTATGCAATATTTTATCATTGTAACTTGGTTCATAGAAAACAAAAGAAGAAAAATGTGATTATACTGTATTTTGTATCTACCTACATAGTACTCTTTACTGGTGCTGCCTACTTTTTAAAATAGATTCAAATTGTTCTCTAACATTATTTTTTTCAATACTAGAAATAACTTTCAATATTTATACTAAAGCTAATGTGCTAACTACACATTATCTTAATTTTTGCTCACATTTGGTATTTTCATTTCATTCTCACTAAATGTGAAAGATAATTTTTCTGACTATACGGTTGTAGTTTGATATTTTTTCTCCTAGTACTTCAACTATATTAATCTATTGACTTTTGAGAGTCATTGTTTCTGATTAAAAAGTTAGCTGTTAACCTTACTAGGATTCTTTTGTATACAATGAGTATTTTATTTCATGGTGCTTTAAAGACTATTTTACATTTGACTTTCAACAGTTTAAATATGCTCTATCTAGGTGTCACTCCCTTTGCATTGATAACATGCTTGAGGTTGGCTGAACTTCTTGTTTGTACATAATGCTGTTTTCCATCAAATTGGAGAAATTTTATTCATTACATCTGTTAATAATTTGCTTCATTTCTCTCTCTCTTCTCTTTGTATTCTCATTGTGTATATTTAAGTTTGCTTAAAGGTGTCTCATATTTATTTACGGTTCTTGTCTCTATTTTTAAAAATTTTTATCATGTCTATTGCTCTCTGAGCATTATGCCTTTCTTCTGCCAGGTCTTATCTTTAGTTAAGCACCCATAGTGAATTGTTCACATCAGTTGTACTTAGTAACTACAGAAAATTGATTTCTTAAAAATATTTATCTATTAATATTTTCTAGTTGTGTAATTATCATCATACTTTTGTATTTTAAGCCAATGTTTTCAAGCATATTTATAATGACTACTTTGAAATCTTTGTCTGCTTAGTCTATATTTGGATATCTTTATTTGTTTTTTTATTTTTATTTTTTTAGTAGAGATGAGTTTTTGCCACGTTGGCCAGGCTATTCTCAAACTCCTGGTCTCACATAATCCGCCTGCCTCAGTCTCCCAAAGTACTGAAACTACAGACATGAGCCACCATGTCTGTCCTATCCAGACATCTTCAAAACTAGTTTCTATTGCCTGCTTGTTTATTCCCGTGTATAGGTCATACTTTGTGTTCTCTACATCTCTCATGGTTTGTTTTATTTTTTTCTGATAATTATATATATGTATATTGTATTTTTTTTTTTTTATGTTTTGAGACAGTATCTTGCTCTGTTACTCAGCCTGGAGTGCAGTGCCATGTTCGTAGCTCACTGCATCCTTGAACTCCTGGGTTCAAGGGATCCTTCCACCTTAGCCTTTCAAGTGTCTGGGACTACAGGCATATGCCACCATTCCCAGTTACTATTATTATTATTATTATTTTTGAAGAGACAGCATCTCACTATGTTGCCCAAACTTTTCTTGAACTCCTGGCCTGAAAAAATTCTTTCACCTTACTTTCCTAAAGTGCTGGGATTATAGGCATGAGCCACTGCACCTGGCCAGAAAATTGTATGTTTTATATAATGTAACAACTTTGAATTCTTATCTCCCTAAGTTTTTGTTGCTTTTTAGTGTTTATTCATTTATTTAGTTTTTACAGTTACTTTATTCAACTAATTCTGTGAAGTATATTTTCTCTGTTAAAAAATAGACAATGTACTTCCTTTATTTTCCTAATTCTGTTATAACATATTGAGCCTGGGTTCCAGGGCTGCGGGTCAGGCTAAGCTCCCCTGCTTGGATGCATTCGCATTCTTCCAGGCTTTTGGTCCCTCACTCACCCAAGAATGGGAGGAGGTACCCTGCCAGGTGTGGTAGGCTCATAAGTAAATATCACATCCCAAAGAGTTCTTGCAGAAAGTGATTTATTTAGGCAGAGAGAGAAAAAGGAGAACAAAATAAAGAGAGAGCAGTTCCCACAAGATCATGGAAGGGAACTCAGAAATGGAGTCTGCCCAGATGAGAGAGAAGGAGACTTTTAACCTGGGAGTAATTCCTGCCCATTCAAATTTTCTGTCCAATGAAAGGAATTCCTTTAAACTTCAGCTGGAGTAATTGATCTTTGATTTCTTCCCATGCACGAGAAAGTTAAACAAAGACCTCTAAGTCCACGGATGGACACATGAGTGGAGGTATGGCTCTGGGAAGTTCTTGCCTTTGAAACTACGTCCCCTTGTGGACCTGGGAAGAGAATATATTCCCTCAATATTATGACTAGTGTCTGTTTTAAGCTAATGTGTGCTACTATACCCAAATATCTAAGACTTGGCCTGGAATTGATTTGGCCTGTGGTCCTGGAAACTGGGAAGTCCAAGATTAAGGGGCTTTATCTTCTGAGGGTCTTCTTTTGTACCATGCCAGAAGAGGGAAGAAGAAGGGAAAACACATACAAGATCTTGTGAGAGGGAGAGAATAAGAAGGAGCCAAACTCACTTTACAGCAAAGCCACTCTCAGTATAGCTAACTTCCTTCGTGATACTGACACTGAGATCCCTCAAGACCTAATAATCTGTTACTAGGCGCCACCTCTTAACACTGTTCTATTGCGAATTTGGTTTCCAATACATAAATTTTGGGGGCACATACAAACCATAACAGTAGCTTAGAACAACATAAAATAACATAAGTTAATTATGTTATAGTCTGGCAGTCAAAAGTGCAGATTCACTCTAATGGATTAAAGTCAGTGTTGGTAAATATGTGTCTCTTCTAGAGTGTTGAGGAGCAAATTCGTCTTCTTCTCTTTTCTAGCTTCTGTAGACTGTCTGAATTCCCTGGCTCATGGACTTACCCTGTACTTTCAAAACTAAAAGCATAACATCTTCCATTCTCTTAGTTATAAGATTGAGCTAAGTTTTAAACTTACTAAATTAATTTTATACTAAATGAATACTGAATCATTGGAAGTTATTTAGAGCAAACTAACTCTAGTCTAAGTAAAAATGAAACTATTATGTATTTTTATGGATACTGTTTAAAAGTCTAAAGATTTATACTTAGTTTTTAAAATTCAGAAAATCATTATTTCTTGTTATGAGTCAATAGAGATAAATCTCATTAATTTAAATTAATGTTTTCAATGATTGAAGTACAAATTTAAGTGTTAGATACAAAATATGTATGTAAGAGTCCTTTCCAGCTTTAGTATTCAGTGTATAGAATTATCATTTTGACCTGCCAACTGTCCTAATACCCAAGCATTTTGAATGTTTTATAATAACATTCATTCTCCAATATCAAATTTTTGACATATTATAATTCTGATAATTTTGAGCTATATACGACTGATTTATATCTCTGGGTGCAGGTACATGCCACTTTAAATGGCATATGAACTTAAAATTTTGCTATAAGGCTCACAGCTTTACCAATGTTTGTAAAGTTTGACATCAACCTGTTTAAGTTCTGGTAGGGTTGCAAAATTCAAGGAGCTATGAAAGTCTGAGATTGAAAGCATTTCCTGTGAACTGCTGGGGGAAAATTGGGTAGTTTCACATACCTCAAATACAGATAGGAATTGTAAGTCTTTGGTCACAGGAGATATTATTCAGTTGCAAAAATGCTTTTTTTTTCCTGCTGAAAGGCTTTTATTTTTTAGCTGAGAGAACTGGTTTTTCTAGTTATTTGTGTATTTACATTGCTATTATGAACTACTAAATATTTTAAAGAAATTTATATTGCATGATTAACGTGTAAATCTGAACAATGATTTTAAAGTTGTATTTAAATCAGTAAACATACTTCTTTTACTGGAGAGGTGGAAAAATATTGTCTTTCCTTTTTATTTTCAATTTTTAGTAAATCATTGAGATTCAGCTTTGAAATAAGCAGCATGCATTATCACTTATCTCTTCAAATCTGCTCTGAAGCATGCCTGCACATGCAAAATGTATTTTCCAGGGTACCTTTTGATGCATGAAGCACATGGAAAAGTGCTATTTAGCTCTTAAAAATTCTCTTTAGGTTTTCTCTAAAGCACACAAGTTACAGCATTTCAATGTTAAAGGTTTAGTAGTGGCATAATGGTCTTTCCTATTAAAATAAAAACTATTAATAAATAACTTCTTCTTTAAAGAAAAAAGCTAACAAAAATCCAGTTTTTAAATCAGAGTTTGGTGAATATTCTTTATATTTCCCAGAGAAACAAATATACTCATTTTGTAGTTCTAATGCAAAATCTGATTTATTGATACTCAGATGGTATATTATGAAGATGACTGAATTTTTAAAGCTGTGTCTATCTACCTACAGGCTAAAATATATTCTTTAGAACTCAATCAGAATCTTAACTGTCTAACAATCTTTGAATGATTTCAATGTTTTTCTACAATGAGAACTAAAAACAGAGTAATGGACTGTAGAGCCAACCTGTAATGAAAATGTTTGTATTCCGTGAAAGCTTATTTTAAATTTCTAAAGCATTTTAAATATATATTGATACAGCATATAAAAATGTGGACATTGATAAGATCGATAGGAAATTATGGATAGTACATATTTTGGTAGATTCTAAGTTTAATAAACATTACTTGAAGATACAAATAATAATTTTCAGCCAACCACCGGATGTTGTAGGTTCTGTTTGTCATTTGTCTTCAATCACTAGAATAACTTGAGTGAAAGAAGACCACCAACTCTGAAAGAGGGAAGCAAATAAATGCAAATTGCATTTGCTAGCTCTTTGACTGATGAATTTCATCAATTTCCAGCTCAGAAAATTGGAGTAAAAGGTGCAATATGAAGTTTCATTGTGTTGGAAAGGTAGTGAATGGAGTTTGTGCTGCCAGTGTGGCTGGTATTTAAGCAGCAAAATCTTGGAAAAGGGAACAGAGAAAAGACTCTCAAAATCTGCATGTAATTTTTTTTTTCTAATTATACTTTATGTTCTGGGATACATGTGCAGAACATGCAGGTTTGTTACATAGGGATGCATGTACCATGGTGGTTTGCTGTGCCCATCAACCTGTTGTCTACATTAGGTGTTTCTCCTGATGCTAGCCCTCCCTTGCTCCCCACTCCCAACAGGCCCCAGTGTGTGATGTTCCCCTCCCTCCCACTTCTGAGTGAGAACATTTGGTGCTTAGTTTTCTGTTCCTCTGTTAGTTTGCTGAGAATAATGGTTTCCAGCTTCATCTATGTACCTGCAAAGGATATGAACTCATCCTTTTTCATGGCTGCATAGTATACCATAGTGTATATGTGCCATATTTTCTTTATGTAGTCTGTCATTGTTAGGCATTTGGATTGGTCCGAAGTCTTTGCTATTGTGAATAGTGCAGCAATAAACATATGTGTGTGTGTGTTCTTACAGTAGAAAGATTTATAATTCTTTAGGTATATACCCAGTAATGGGATTGCTGGGTCACATGGTATTTCTGGTTCTAGATCCTTAAGGAATTACCACACTGTCTTCCACAAATCTAATTTATACTCCCACCAACAGTGTAAAATTGTTCCTATTTCTCCACATCCTCTCCGGCATCTGTTGTTTCCTGACTTTTTAATGATCACCATTCTAACTGGCATGAGATGATATCTCATTGTGGTTTTGAGTTGCATTTCTCTAATGACCAGTGATAATGAGCTTTGTTTCATATGTTTGTTGGCTCCATAAATGTCTTCTTTTGAGAAGTGTCTGTTCATATCCTTTGCCCACTTTTTGATGGGATTTTTTTTCTTGTAAATTTTTTTAAGTTCCTTGTAGATTCTGGATATTCGCCCTCTGTCAGACGGGTAGATTGCAAAAATTTTCTCCTATTCTGTAGATTGGCTTTTGACTCCTCCAATGATTGTTTCTCTTGCTGCACCAAAGCTCTTTAGTTTAATTGGATCCCATTTGTCAGTTCTGGCTTTTGTTGCCTTTACTTTTGGTGTTTTAATAATGTTCATCTCCATGTAATTTTACTCTTGATTACATTTTCCTGAATTATAAGCTGAATGTATTGTACAGGGCAAAGTTTCAAAGCTAATATAACAAAGAAGTAACTACAATCCTATATATTTTATTAGGTATCTCAGCATTTGGATTCACCAGGAAGACAGGAGCTGGAGTTCTGGACCATCCTAAGTGGAAAGGCTCTTTGAGTAAATAAAACTTCAAGATTTAATTTGCTGTCATCCTAGTCGTTGAAAAACACTATGTTATCTTAAAAAATGCAATTAAAAGTTTTTTAGACTAGAGGAGCATAATACTAAATGAAAGCCTAAATCTGAAGATGGAAATGAAGAACCCAATAACTAGTATGAATATGGCCATTCTGTTATCTATTAACTGACCTCTTCTAGACCTATGTCCTTAGAGTTTCTATTGTGGTACTGATTGATATAAAACAAAGGCTTGTGTCTCAGGCCTGTAATCCCAGCACTTTGAAAGGCCTAGAAGGGAGGATTGCTTGAAGCCAGGAGTTTGAGACCAACTTGAACAACATAGCTAGATCCCGTCTCTACAAAAAATATTTAAAAATTAGTTGAGTATGGTGGCATATGCTTATAGTCTCAGCTATTTGTAAGGATGAGGTAAGAATATTGCTTCAGCTCAGGAGTTCCACACTATGGTGAGCTATTATTGCACCACTGTCTTCAGTCTGAGTGACAGAGTGAAAATCTGTCTCAAAAATATAAATAGGCTGGGTGCAGTGGCTCATGCCTGTAATCCCAGCTACTCAGGAGGCTGAGGCAGGGGAATTGATTGAATCCAAGAGGCGGAAATTGCAGTGAGCCGATATTGTGCCACTGCACTACAGCCTGGGTGACAGAGCAAGACTCCAGCTCAAAAACAAACAAACAAAAAACAACAACTCTCTCTATATATATATAATTTAATAGATAAAAATAATTCAATACAACATCTTTGTTCACAGATAATTCTTATAATCAGTCATTGCTGAGAACTGCAGATGAGTAATGGTAGGCATTCAGAAAAAGGAAAGATTACGGTAGAGTGAAAGAGGTAACAAGTTAGGCTTGGAGGCATAAGTAGAGTGTACACGAGGAGCGGGTAAAGAAGACAAATAGTCAAAAAATTATAAAATAGTGATACTTTGGGTTTACAGGATTTTTAGTACAATCTGAATAGAGGAACAGATTCACTCAGAGTAAAATAACTGAGAGATGGATGGGATTAGAGACACCACAGAGAAGTTATTTTTAAACGCTGAAATTCTGCATTTTCTATATGTACATCATGATGCTATTGAGAAACAGGTTTAATCAAGGAATTGTTTAAAGCACATACTTACTAAAAACTGACCCTAGTCTGTATATATTATGTGTTCCACCTACATATGCTGCTATTTTCATAATTATACACCTTTTTTTAGTCTTTCCAAGCTGTTACAACAAAATACCACTGATATGGCTTTGCTCTGTGTCCCTACCCAAATCTCATCTCAAATTGTAATCCCCATATTTCAGGTAAGGGGCCTGGTAGCAGTTAATTGAATCATGGAGGCAGGCTTTCCCCTTGCTTTTCTCATGATAGTGAGTGAGTTCTCATGAGATCTGATTGTTTAAAAGTGTGTGACACTTTCCCCCATCCTTTCTTCTTCTCCACTGTGGTAAGATGTTCTTGTTTCCCCTTCACCTTGCACCATGATTGTAAGTTTCCTGAGGCTTCCCAGTCATGCTTCCTGTTAATCCTGCAGAACTGTGTCAATTAAACCTCTTTTCTTCATAAATTACCCAGTTCCAGGTAGTTCTTTATGATAGTGTGAAAACAGACTAATACAACTATAGACTGGGTGACTTATAAAAAAAAGAAATTTGTACTTTTTACCGCTCTGGAGGTTAAGAAGTCCAAGATCAAGTTGTCAGCAGATTCAGTATCTGGTGAAGGACATAGCAACTGTCTTTTTGCTGTATCCTCAAATGGTCGAAAGAGGATGGGAGCTTTCCAGGGTTTCTTCTATAATGGCACTAATCCCTTATTGAAGGCTCCACCCTCACAACCTCCTCTAATTCTAATTACCTCCTCAAATCCCACTCTCTGAATACTATCACAAAGGGTTCCAACATATAAATTTTGAGGGAACACAAATATTCCACCTGTGACATTTCTTCCCACCAGCACCTCCCCAAATTTCTTTCTTTCTCACATGTTCTCAACTCAAAAGCTAAATCCAAAGTCTCATGTAAATAACATCTAAATCAAATATGAGTGAAACTCAAGGCATGATTCACCCCGAGACAAATTACTCTCCAGCTTGAGCCTGTGAAATCAAGGTGTATGCTTCCAAAATACAAATGGTATCACAGGCATAGGAGAGACATTTATATTCTAAAAAAGATAAATAGAAAAGAAGAAATGAGTGACACGTTCCTGAACAAGTTGAAAACTGAAATCAAGTTGGAATTTGAGTTGACCCAAATCAAATTCCAATAGATTAAGGCTCAAGACTCTGGATCTACGTTCTGTACTCTGGGCCTCCTGGGATTGAAGATCCTGCTGTGCAGACCCACCTAGGGCAGAGGTCCTGCTGCTGCAACTCTACCAGGCTCAGATCACACAACCAGAGTTCTTTCACAGAGCCCTCATCCCCATGGCTCTAAGCAGTGCTTCCAGATTTGATAACAGAAGAGGAAAAGGACATGTGGTGAGGAAAATAAGAGAGATAAGACAATGTGGTGTGGAATGGTAGATTGTGAAATGAGGAAAGCTCTGAAGCTGGAAAAGGCAAAGAACATATTGTAACCTGAACCCTCCAGGGAAATTATCAGCCCTGCTCATACCTTTATTTCAGCCCTGGAAGACTTATTTTGAACTTCTGCCTTCTATGACTGCAAGAAATTCTCTGTGTGGTTTTAAGCCATTAAATTTGTGGTACTATGTTATAGCAGTCATAGGACACTAAGAAAACTGCCTTAAAAATTAAAATATGTTTAAACGCTGTTAAAAGAAAAACATTTAAAACAGAGCACACTAAAATTTTAAGTAAAATAAAAAGAAAATATATACTATGTAATATCATTTGGCTCTGTGTCCCCACTCAAATCTCATCTTGTAACTCTCATAAGTCCCACATGTTATGGGAGGGACCCAGTGGAAGATGACTGAATCATGGGAGTGGGTCTTTTCTATGCTGTTCTCATGATAGTGAATAAGTCTCATGAGGTCTGATAGCTTTAAAAAATGGGAGTTTGCTGGTCCAATCTCTCTCTATCTCCTCCCATCCATGTAAGATATGACTTGCTCCTCCTTGCCTTCCTCCATGATTGTAAGTTCTTCCCCAGTCAGATAGAACTGTAAGTCCATTTAAACTTATTTCTTTTGTGAATTGCCCAGTCTCAGACATGTCTCTATCAGCAGCATGAAAATGGACTAAAACAGGAAACTGATATGAGTAGAATGGGGTGTTGCTGAAAAGGTACACCAAAATGTGGAAGTGACATTGGAACTGGGTAACAGGCAGAGGCTGAAACAGTTTAGAGAGCTCAGAAGAAGACAGGAACATGTGGGAAACTTTGGAATTTCCTAGAGACTTGTTGAATGACATCTTGGGCTTTGCCCAAGATGATTATAATGATATAGTCAATAAGGTCCAGGCTGAGGTGGTCTCAAACGGAGATGAGGAACTTGTTGGGAACTGGGGTAAAAGTGACTCTTGTTATGTTTTAGAAAAGAGACTGGCATTTTAGAAAAGAGCGACATTTTGCCCCTGCCCTAAAGATTTGTAGAACTTTAAATTTGAGAGAGATGATTTAGGTTATCTGGCAGAAAAAATTTCTAAGCAGCAAGGCATTCAAGAAGTGACTTGGGTGCTATTAAAGACATTCAGTTTTATAAGGGAAATAGAACACAAACGTTCAAAAAATTTGCATCCTGACATTGTGATAGATAAGAAAATTCCATTTTCTGAGGAGAAATTCAAACTGGCTACAGAAATTCTCATAAGTAAGGAGAAGCTGAATGAATCACTAAGTCAATGGGGAATATGTCTCTAGGGCATGTCAGAGTCCTTTGTGGCAGCCCCTCCCACCACAGGCCCAGAGTCCTAGGAGGAAAACATGGTTTCATGGGTTGGACCCAGGGTCCCTCTGCTGTGTGCAGTCTAGGGATGTGGTGCCGTATGTCCCAGGAACATAGCTGTGACTAAAAAGGACCAAGGTACAGCTTGGGCTTTTGCTTCAGAGTAGAAGCCTCAAGCTTTGGCAGCTTCCACATGGTGTTGAGCCTGTGAGTGCACAGAAATCAAGAATTGAGGTTTGGGAACCTCTGCTTAGATTTCAGAGGATGTATGGAAATGCCTGAATTTCCAGGAAGAAGTTTTCTGCAGGGACAGGGTCCTCATGGAGAACCTTGGCTCGGACCGTGCAGAAGTGAAATGTAGGGTCAGAGGGTCAGAGCCCCCAAACAGAGTCCCTACTGGGGCATCACCTTGTGAAGCTGTGAGAAGAGAACCACTGTCTTCCGGACCTGAGAATGGTAGATCCACCAATAGCTTGCACTGTGTGCCTGGAAAAGTTGCAGACACTCAATACCACTCAGCCCATGGAAGGAGTCAGGAGTGAGGCTATACCCTACAAAGCCACAGGGGCAGAGCTGCCCAAGACTGTGAGGACCCATCTCTTACATCAGCATGACCTGAATGTGAGACATGGAGTCAAAGGAGATCATTTTGGAGGGTTTTTTGTTTTGTTCTGTTTTGTTTTTTTGTTTTGAGATGAAGTTTTGCTCTTGTTGCCCAGGCTGGAGTGCAGTAATGCAATCTTGCTCACTGCAAACTCCAGCTTCCAGGTTCAAGTGATTCGTGTGATTCTCCTGCCTCAACCTCCTGAGTAGCTAGGATTACAGGCATGTACCACCACACATGGCTACGTTTTGTATTTTTAATAAAGATGGGGTTTCACAATGTTGGCCAGGCTGATCTTGAATTTCTGACCTCAGATTATCCACCCACCTCAGCCTCCCAAAGTGCTGGGATTTCAGGCATGAGCCACTGAGCATGGCACATTTTGAACTTTTAAGATTTGACTGCCCTGCTGGATTTTGAACTTGCATAGGGCCTGTAGCTCCTTTGTTTTGGCCAATGTCTCCCACTTGGAATGGCTGTGTTTTCCCAATGCCTGTATCCCCATTGTATCTAGGAAGTAACTAATTTGCTTTTAATTGTTCAGGCTCACAGGCAAGAGGGACTTGCCTTGTCTCAGATGAGACTTTGGACGGTGCACTTTTGAGTTAATGCTGAAGTGAGTTAAGATTTTGGGGGACTGTTGGGAAGGCACAGTTGGTTTTGAAATGTGAGGAATTGAGATTTGGGAGGGACTGGGGCAAAATCATTTGGTTTAGCTCTGTGTTCCCACCCATATTTCATCTTGTAGCTCCCATAAGTCCCACATGTTGTGGGAGGGACCCAGTGGGAGATGACTGAATCATGGGAGAAGGTCTTTCCAGTGCTGTTTTTGTGATATGAATAAGTCTCAGGAGATGTGACCGCTTCCAGAATGGAAATTTGCCTGCCCACACTCTCTCTGTTTCCCTGCTGCCATCCATGTAAGATGTGGTTTGCTCCACCTTGTCTTTCTTCATGATTGTGAGGCTTCCTCAGCCACATGAAACTGTAAATTCAATTAAACCTTTCTTTTATAAATTGCCTAGCCCTGGTTATGTCTTTATTAGCAATGAGAAAATTTATTAATACACCATGAAATCTCAAAAAAAGGAGAGTTCAAATCAAAGGATATGACCTGCAAGAAGAGGATCATTTCTTAATGAATTAAGGCAATTCATTATTAGAAAAATTATTTTGAATGCACCTAGTAACAAATTTGAAATGCATAAAGCTAAAATTGATACAGGAATAATTAATCCACAATTACAGTTGACAATTTTAATATACCCTTCTCTGTACTTAATAGAGAAGTAGTAAAAAATAAATAAGGATAGGAAGATTTGAACAAAACTATTAGTAAACTTCACCTTATTGGTTTGCACTAAACATAATATTTAAAACATATACTTTTCTCATAAGTAATGTTAAGGCATATAGCAATTTGTATCAAATTTTCAAGAGTTAATATAATACAGACAAAGTTTCCTGAATTAAATTGGAAATAAATAACATTTATAAGTGGAAAGTTCACCAAAATTCAAAATTAAACATACTATATGTTAATAAATCATAGGCCAAAGAATAAATTAAAATAAAAATTAGTGACTGTTTTGACCTTAATCATAATAAAAGACAATGTATTGAAACTTACATTATGCAACCAAGGCAGTGTTAATAATGAGTCATATAGCCTTAAATGCATGCATTATGAAGGGAGATTGACAATTAAGAAATTATGTTTTTATTTCAAGAAAGTAGAAAAAGGAAAATACTCTTTTTCTATATGGTCTTTGTAATTGATTGTAAAACACTATTGAAATACAGTAGATGGAAGTATAGTCTGACCTATAAATGGATCAGCTGTGCCAATACATTGTAACACTCATACAGTGAACAAAATTTATGTCCCACAGATGGAGGTTAAGTATAAAATTGATGAGAAAACCAATAAACATTTTTTTATGGAAGAAAAAATAGAAGCTTATCTTGAAGAAATTATGTTATGCTAAAATTTATTTAAATATGTCAAAAAATCACCAACTTTAGAATATTTATAAATTAAATTTTATTAAAATAAAGGACATATGTTCATCGAAAGATAATGTCAAGAGATCTACAGGTCAGGAAGAGGGTTTCTCTTTAAAATACACAGTTTTGTTTATAAAAAGCATTCACACAAATTAACAATAAAAAGAAAAATAAATTTTACATCCCAAATGGACTAAAGCATGGAGGAAACATGTGCAAATAGCCATGTCATATATGCAAAGATGGTTAAACACATTGTGGAATGATTTAATCAAGTTAATTATCATATTTGTCTTCTCACATACTAATTTTTTTGTGTTAAGAACATTTAAAATCTACTCTAATAGCAGTTTTTAAGTATATAGAATGTTATTATTAACTATTGTTAACACATCTCCTCATTCTCATACACCCTAACCCCTGGGAATCACCATTCTATTCTCTATTTCTATGAGTTTCACATTTTCATATTCCACATATAACTGAAATCATATGGTAATTTTATCTTTCCTGGCTTATTTTACTTAGTATAATGTGAAGTCCTAACTAAGAAATTAGTTAAGATAAAGAAACAAAACGTTCACAAATTGGAAAGAAAGAAGTTAAATTATCTCTTTTTACAGATGGCATGACCTTGTATATAGAAAACATTAAAGACGCCATGAAAAAGCTGTTTGAATTAATTCACTAAAGTTGCATGATACAAAATCAACTTAAAAAAAGCAGTAGCATATTTATACACTATAATCTATCTGAAGAAGAAATAAAAAAATCTCATTTAAAATAGGATAAGAAATACTTAGGGATAAATTTAACTAAGGAAGTGAAAGAACTGTATACTGAAAACTGTAAAACATTGACTACAGAAATTGAAGATGACAGAAAGAAATAAAAAATCTAATATTTATGTAGTAGCAGATGTAGTCATGTGAATATGTCCATATTAACTAAAGTGATCTATAGATTCAATGCAATTCCTATCAAATTCCAATGACATTTTCATAAAAATAGAAAAACAATTATAAGTCTATAGGGATCTGCAAAAACCCTGAATATCAAAAAGAAAAAAAAAGATCAAAAAGAACAATGGTGGATGATGTATCATACAACCTGATCTCACAATTTACTATAGATTTATAATAATCAAACAGCATGATATGCACAGATATATCTATAACATGAGAGAGAGAGCCAAAACTAAAATCCATACATCTACAGTCAATTGATGTTTGAGAAAGATGCCAAAAACACAGAATGAGAAAAAGAAGTCTTTTTCATGAAGGAGAAAGACTATGAAAGAACGTAACAATTGCTATGTGCATTAATAATTTGTGTTTAAAAAAGATAATGGATCAAAATTATAATATTGACTCCATCTATGTGGTATTAATATATTTATATCATTTTACATATAAAAAACTAAGGCACAGAAATATTAAATGCAGATGAGAGGTGTAGTAAGTGGCAGACTCAGGATATAAACTGTTGCATTTTGATGCTGGAGTCTTTGCTGTTAGTCATTATTTGCTCTTTCTTTTCTCAGTGTTCATTTATTTTCCTTCATCTCCATTTTACTATCATTCAAGTTTCATTTAGAACTCTTTCACAATTTGTATTTTTCTACAATCTTGCTCATTTTATTCTGAACATTCTACTGTATTGTTATCAAAATTAAGTATGTAATACAATTTAAGCACACTTTTTAATATTTTTATATCTGCCTCCAATTTTTTAATGTAAATACATTGTTTAAAAACTACCACCTACATAAAATAGTGATAAATTTACATTTTTGTTAATAATATCATTAGCAATAATAGTTGAGATACTTCATAATATGGTGGAAATGTTACTTTATTTAAATAGCACTTTCTGGTCTATGCACTGTTTTGTTTTACTCTAGTACAACTAAATTTACTAACCATGACTCCTTGATACACTTTTTTTGTTGGTATTAGCTCACAGAATGATTATAGTATTCACATTATCTAATGTACATTAAGGCAATCATGATTATGACTACAAGTAGATCATGATTATGGTATAAAATAGAGTAACTTAGTACAAATACTATTATTATATTAAGAGCTGCTTCATTATAGTAATCTTGATTATGAATGGAAATATTACCTTTATATAAAAAATATTGTGTGTGTGTGTACGTGTGTGTGTGTGTGTGTGTGTGTCTGTGTTTAAAATAGAGATAGTGTCTCACTGTGTTATCCAGGCTGGTCTCAAATTCCTCATCTCAAGTGATTCTTCTGCCTCAGCCTCTCAAAATGTTGGGATTACAGGCATAAGCCACTGTACTCAGTCTCATATTGTCTTTTTAAATTCCCATTTCTCCTTCAACATTATCTTCAAAAACAGTCAAAGGGATTGGTACTAGATCTGACAGGTCATGCTGGAGCTGAATGGGAGGAATTTACCTTGTCATAGCTCAGGTGAATATTAGAGGACAGCTGTGCACACTAGGGCCCTGATGTATAATTAGATGTATACTTTTAACTACAATTTTTTAAATGTCGTATTATTGTTAAATATTTCACAAGTTTCTCTGTCTCAAAAAAAAAAACTTTTTTAAAGAAGGACTGTTTCAACCTGGGGGACTCATTTTTAAATTATTTATGCAAAATTAATTAGTAGATAATTTATAGAAATAAGAATTTGTCAAATTCCTTAGGGGTGGAAGTTGGCAGAGAAGTGAGAAGTGAAGAACTCAAAATTGCCTTGGATTTTACATATACTAAATTTTTATTAGAGTCATATTATTCTGATAGCTATCCAGAAAGTTCAAATGTCTTACCACTGGAGACAATCATAAATACGCAATACAGCAAAAATTTTCACATAATGAGCATAAATATCCTTTCAAAGAGAAAATCATAATCTAGCCTGCTCTAATCAAGTCTGCATTGTTGCATAAAGAATGCTAAGCAGCTGAGTGTGAGGAAATTTTGTTGAAAGAAACCAGACAGGAATTATTTTATAATATTTTTCAAAAACCACTTTCATTGCTAGTTATTCAGATAAAAGTAATTGTAAGTTATAATTTACAATTAAGAGAGAATCCATATTCTTACTAATAAACTTCTGAAATGAATTAAAATAACTGGAAATGTATCTTCTTTCTATACAGTCAAATCTAAAAATATTTTTTGAACTTTCAAATGTACTAATGAATATTAACAGATATTTTTAAGGCATAGAATTTTCAATATTAATTTCTCATTTGTATAAAAGTAAAAAGGGATATTTAAGCTAAAGTTTACCTTTTACTACTAAAACAAAAGTAGATATTTTAATCACATATCTTTCTTAAAATATCTAGTTGCGTACGTTTGACAAAACTGTGGAAACCATGTGAATAGCATTTGAAATGAGAAATAATATTATCTGACTTCAGAAGACACTTAGCAGAATTTTATTTGTAAGCCTGGTCAGAATCTTAAAAAAAAAAAAAGCCCTTTAAGCAGTGGGAGGAAATCACTCCTATAGGAAAATCTTTCTCTTGCTTATTTTCTTTGGTGTAAATCAAAATTTGAATTCTACTGTAGTTGGACAGATATTAACCTAGGCCTTTTCAAATCTCACTTTCAAAGAGATAACAGAAAGCCTCATGTTGTGTACCTTGATTACATTTATATTCTTGTCAAGCCTTTTTTAAAGTAATAGATATTACTAACATTTATCCTGCTTAGAGATAAGTTAAATGAGGCACAGGGCATTTTATTTCATTTTACACATTTAATAACACAATTAGGAATCTCTGAGGAAGGGCTAGAATCAAATCATATTAAGTAACTAAAATTGAATAGGTATAGTAATTTATTAGACACAAGGAATAAAAGAATATAATACTTTATGGCATTTAGAATTGGGACTGGGGCAGTTGGATTTTCTGTGGTTTCATTAACCAAAAGAGGAAATAAGGGATCAGAAATCATGATATTCTTGATGAATTCAAAGGTTGAGTGAAGAGTGCTTTGTTTATGTGGATGCCTCAATGAGTTTTAGTGCTGTCATGATATCAAGTAACAAGATTATGCCCAAATGTGACATTGCTTTGACACCAGTTAGTATCCACAAGGGCTGGGTAGTGAAGGTTCAGGAAGCTGGGGATAAATTTAATTATGGAAATGTTGACTTTGCGATGCTAGCAAAACTCCTAGTTAAAGATGACCAGACAGCAGCTGTTCAAGGGGAGTATTGCAATACTTCCTTTACATTAATAGCAGAGGCTTTATCATTACACAAACGTGTATGTGAAAATAAATAGCTTTTGATATCATTCATGTACTTAGCCTCTTTGAAACTCAATTTTCTCATCTCCAAAGAGAAAATAGTAGTGCCTAGCTTGAAAGGCAATAGAAGGTTCAAAGAAGAAAATAAATTTAAAGTACTAAGGTCATATATAAACTTCTAGATCAGAGATTTAAATTGCAAATGGTGATCGATTTATGAATCATCATAACATAGTTATTGTTTGAAGTTGGAGAGTAAATGAGATGATTAAAGAATATGGGTGTACATTTTTGGAAAAGCAGGGTCAATATTTTGGTCCGAGCTGAAGATGCTACAAAAGAAATGGAAAAGAACAAAAATTGAGTTAGAAAAAAATAATTAAAAAATAAGTAACTCGGGAGGGCACTATTTTATAAATGTTTAGATACATACTTTAGACATATTTTTATAATGTTTACAATTAATATATAAATATATAAAATCATTTTATGTGGAAATAATGATACATATATAAACTATATGTTATACAGTTTATATATAATATATATAAATATATATAAACATATATAAGTGTGTGTCTATATATATGTGTGTGTACATAAAATGTTTAAAGTGTCCCAATTCTACAAAGCAGTCAAGAAATAAGGGCACTGAAAAGAGAATCCAGTGAAAGGAATTAAAGGATGAGTGGTGTCATTTGCCAATGGATTGCTTTGAATGGAAAGCAGCTTGCTGGGTGTTAGAGAATGGATAAAACGGAATGGGTAATGAGTGGAGTCTCTTCTGTGAAAGGACATGGATACAAAAAGGAAGAAAAGAATGAGGTGATGACTGGAGAGAGGCACAGCATGAAGACGTGGTTTTTGTACGTATTCACAAGTGTGCCATAAGAAGAGAAAAGTTAAAAATACAGTAAAGTGATATGATGCTCTTAAGAATAAAAGAGTAGATTAGATAAAGGTCAAAAGTGGAAGCAGTAAATAGGAGACTAGCAGAGAGAAGAATTGCTACATTTCACCTAGGATATATTTATATTTATGGAACGATTCACTACATTTTTTTTTTTTTGCCTGTGAGACAGATCATCCACTGAGAGTGTGAAATAGGAAGAAGTACAAGAGGCTAAAAGGAAGATCAGTGTCAAGGAAACCACTCCCAAGGAAACTTACCTATATATATTGAAATTTACTTATTTTACTCTTAAATGTATATACAATAACCATGATATTTTACTATCTATTATGGAAATCAGTTCCTGTTTGAATCATTGTTCATGAGGAAAAATAATAAATGATACAAATTACTATAATTTTGAATTAACCATGTAGGGCTTTTCTTTTCAACATCATACACTAACAGACTCTGTTGGTTAATATCTTTTGGGACTAAATAATGAGGTGAACTAAACATATTCAGGTAAACTCAATTCAATTATTAATAAAATAATATTTATTTTACAAAATTGGTGGATTGAGGAATGTAAATACATTCCTCAGTGCATATTTTATAGTTATAAATGTATTTTTCTGGGTTTTTTTGTAATTTTAAATTCTATATTCGAATCTTAATATGTTGATCAGGTCAAAATCTGATATTGAAAACAAAAATACAAGATGGGAAGTATCTTATGTTGAACGTTATATAAAGCACAATATTTTCAGGGGTTAAAATAAGGCCATTCCTTGAAATGGTACATTTACATAAGAGGAAGTTTAAAATAGAATTTGTATCTTTCACTGCATTATAATCTCCTACCTCTAGTACTTTTTATATGTATTTGTTTATGTAATCTTTGGTGTTGATTTTTATTTAAATACTATTATATGAATTAGCAATGATTCCATTTAGTTCAATTTAACTATGGAAGGGAGATAAAAGAAATAAAGAATACATTATTATTATTATTATTATTATTATTTTGAGACAGGGTCTCACTTTGTCACCCATGCTGGAGTGCAGTAGTGCAGTTGTGCAATCATGGCTCACTGCAGCCTCAACATCCTGGGTCAAACAATACTCCCTCCCACCTTAGCCTCCTGAGTAGCTAGAACTACAGGTGTGCAATACCATGTCTAGCTAACTTTTGTATTTTTTGTAGACATGAGATTTCATTATATTTCCCAGGCTGGTCTGAGCTCAGGGGATCCACCCACCTTGGCCTCCCAAAGTGCTGGGGAGTTACCATTCTTACAGAAGTGTGGGCGGGACAGAAGATAGGAAAGCCTCTTTTGTTTCATTGTGGCCAAATATTGGAGATTAGAAGAGTTAGGGAGGACTCTCAAGAGCTAAGTTTGCTTATCTTGGTATCTATATGCTTTGCACTCTTTTAAAAATGTTATTTATAAGTCCTGCATTATATATAGATAAGAGTCTTTCATTTTAATGGCAAAGCAAACATTTTTAGAGCAGTTATTCAAAGTATCTATGTTTTTTCAAAATATGGACATTCTTTTAATTTAAAATGTGTGCTATGGAAGATTAAAAAAATCTGCCTTATATGGCTCTCAGATTCATTCTTATTTTCCATAACACATTTACTAAGAAGCAGTTATTTATGCACAGCTCTGAAAATATTTTATTAGAGCTAAGTAGTTCCAGAGATATTTGTCAATTGAATCCTCAGGAAAGTGACTAAGCTGCTCCCCTATACTGAGGTGTAAAATGTCCCCTGGTGTCCTAGATTCTAAAACCATGTACCTTAAAGTTCATAATGTGAATAGAGTTCTATAGTGAAGATAAATAAACTTATAAATGAGAAGAGTATTTTTCTTTACTGGGAAGTATACTGGAAGTCTGGGTTTAGAAACATTTCTTGAAAACCCAAAATATTGGAATGATGTTATGGTTTTAGCCAATCTAGAAACATTTCTTGAAAACCCAAAATATTGGAATGATGTCATGGTTTTAGCCAATCTAGAAAATTGCTAGAATTTTTTTTCTAGAATTGAAAAGAGACTCAGATTCTTTGTTTGAGGAATTTATAATTTATTAAGGTATGTAATTAAATAATAAGCATACTTATAAAGTCAGTGACAGATATGTAAACTCATAAAATATGCAATAATAAACCTTTTAAATAAATATAGTTGCAGTAGGCCAGGTAATGAATAATGCAAAAATAATAGAGAACAATAATTATTGATTTGTTATTTGTATAGATAATAATGTTATTGATAATGAGACATTGTAATGAAGTTGGAAAAATTCTATCTTAATGGAGTAATGAGATATGATATGAAAATTCATTAATTATCAGGTTAATTGGATTTGTGATGTCTCTGACTTTTCTCATTACAGGAATGATAGAAGACTCATGAGTGGATCTCATTTAGAGCATAACAAATATATTTGATTTCCAGGGACAAAAGTGACAGTATTTTTTCTTATGTAGCTGCCATGAAGCTCACTGAATGCAGTTTGATGTTCATTGGACGTAGGAACACATTACTTTCAGATTGTCATTATTGCTCATACATATTATAATAATGTGGAAATATATAACATCAATCCATGCTGTCTGTCTTTCTAGTCTCTTCTACCTTATATTACCAAATGAGAATAGTTTTCAGGTGAAAAAAGAAACTTGTTACTTGTACCATATTTTTCTGGGCTGAAAGCTTTTAACCACACATTAGACTATTCCTTGGTCTGGAAAGTCAAGCTTCAAGTTATCAGAAAATGAGAGTCTGATTTGACCACTGCATCCCACCACCCAATTCCATTAACTGAACTGCCAATATGACTTTGCCTTCTTTTTAAAATATCTAAATAATATCTATGCTTCAATACCCTATTTGCAGACTTTTAGATAGTTTTATTATTGAAAGCTCAATTATCTCTAATATCCATACATTATGTGATTATCTCTGATATCAATACATTAATTAGTCTTTATAATGTTTTTCTTATGCCAAATTGGAATAATATGTTTTTTTCATTCCTGTGTTAAATACTTTGGAATTATATTGAGGCCTAAGAGACTTTAAATTTGTGCTTATTTTAACTCCAGCCTCCACTTTCTATGTGGCTTTTCTGAGGCTCAGATTATTTTGGAGTTCATAGGCAAAAATTACCTCCAAATTCTCAGCTCACATCCGAATTTCCATCTATCCAGGAGTTTGACCCCTCAAATATTTACTGTACTAGAAATCCTCCATGTTTTCAAAAATATATTTAAATATTTTCCAGCTTTCCTAGGTGTACTCTCATTGAGCTGTTTTTCTTTGTCCACTAATATTCTTTCAGAAAAATAAATTAGAAATACTTTTTCCACTTATGAAAGTTCATTAATGAGCTCCCAAAATTGTTTAATCTTCTATTTCACATCTTAAATCACTATTTCACATCTTAAATCTCAGGGACCCCATGCACTCCTCGTGGGCCTCAATTGGATGTCCATAGTGCCGGGCCTGGTGAGGTGGCTCAAGCCTGTAATCCCAGCATTTTGGGAGGCTGAAGCAGGTGGCTTACCTGAGGTCAGAAGTCCAAGACCAGCCTGGCCAACATGGTTAAGCCCCATCTCTACTAAAAATATATAATTGGCGGTACGTGGTGGTGTGCGTCCTTAATCCCAGCTACTTGAGAGGCTGAGGCAGGAGAATCACTTGAACTCGGGAGGTGGAGGTTGCCGTGAGCCGAGATCGCACCACTGCACTCCAGCCTGGGCAACAGAGCAAAATTTCATTTTAAAAGATAAAATAAAACTAGATGTCTACAGTGTTCTCCTTTCTCAATGATAACATGCATCACATGTCTTCTTGGTGTCTGGGCAGGCGCAGCCATTCTTCAGCAACTTCTCCTGAGACTCACATGGGGCAGGGCTTGGTGGAGGCCAGACCAGGCATCCTTCAAGCCAAAAACAACTAGTACAGACACCCTAAACTATCCCAGCCTTAGCAAATGAATTGCTTTTTGATGTAACACTGGTGTATCTTCAGCATACAAATAGCACTCACTAATCGAGATCACATTCAATTAACTCTAAGTTGTGACCCTATTTTATAGGTTGTTGAAGTTTTGGTATGTGAAAATGAAACCACACAAATCAATCAGAAAATCAATCATATTATCTGGAGATACAAAATAATTCGTGTATATTAAACTTGTAGCACAAGCCATTATTATCCATTTTGAAAGGGAAAATATTTACAATCATTGACTCTGTTTTTGAAATGAAGAAACTGGTATGTAGAGGTGTTAATTCTTTTCAGGAACTCAAAAATGTAATGCCAATTACTGAGCTAAAATTTCAATTTTTAAATCATTTAATATTTCAGTTATATAAGAGCATTGTTAAAGAGAAATTCACAGCATTAGAGATTAAAAATCTTCTTGGGTAACTCCTTAATTTTACAAATAAGGAAACCAGGACTCTGAGAGGTACATTTGAGCAGCACAAAACTAATGCTTATTTTACCTGTTTTCTACATCAGACAGAGCTTGTTCCTTTGAATCTATCTTTTGAAGAACAAATTTAAATCGGACTCAATTTTTTTTCTAGAATAACTTTATGAAAGAGTGTGTTAGTATTAACAAAAGTGTCATTGAAAATAATTAAGAAAATTGTGTGTAGGCCAATTGCAATAAATAAATAACTTGAAGAGTGAAAAAAAAAAAGAAAAGACAACTTGATAATGAAATAATAATACACACTGCAGGAAAGCCAGTTAATTGAAGGTTTGTCATGACCAGTGAATGCTACTTGTAAATCCTCTTGAGAAAATAATAGCCTGCTAAAAGAAGAAAAATAATCAAGAGAACAAGATTGCAGAGAAGTATAAATTAGCATATATTTGATCTATGTGTTGTCAAAATATAATGATCATTCTTAGCTCATAATAGAAGAGAACATATCTAAATGGACTGGTTAATTTAATCTAACTTATTCCTCCAAATATTATAGCAGCCCTAATTAAAAATTTTCTGTGTATCAGGCCATCTCCTTTTCTAGACAGCTGATAAGCGGTTTCATTTTAAAATTATACCCCTTTAGAGAATGCCCCATCTTCACTTTTCTTCAGAATCTCCATGAGTGAGCTGTCATACAGCAGCAATGTGGTGTGTTAGAGGACCTGTCAGAACTCTGAGATAGCTACTCAGGTAAGTTTCATTTATTTTTACTTCATGCTGAACTCCCTGAATATACCATTTTCACTGAATGACGGAATTCTGTTAGGTACATCAAACAATGTGGAGGTACAAATCAGATAATACCTATTTCGTATTAGACAAAGTGAAAACAAGCATTTGTTCATTTACAACTTGAATATTGTTCCCATTATTCAGATAATTGGTGATGGCTGTCAGTGATGCCTGAAACAAATACAGGTGATTTTCCTATTAGGATTCATCATAAAATTTTGTGAATTTGGTGAACTAGAAGTGGACTACAATGCAGAGCTTTATATAGGGTAGCCTGATTCTATGACTAGCTTTTTCTTGCTCTTGGCTATACTTTCAACAGGGATTCTTTAGTTCCTGAATTTGTCTATTCTAACTACAAACACAAGAATTAGAGCAAGGAACATCTGCTAGTTTCAGAGTTCCGCTGAGCTGAGTATGAGACGCCTCTGGTCAAACTCCATTTATCATGTGCCTCACTGGTATAGCCCAATGGCATCTGTTGTCTTCAGGAATTCAAGTTAGCTCAGAAACTTTGAAAAAGTCAGTATCCATTCCTTTAAGTTTGGACTCTTCTCTCCATTCAAAAATCCATCTTTGAATGCCCTGAAGTCAAGTCAAAGGTAAACAGAAGGCAAGTTACGGTAAAAAAACAAAATTTGCGGTTTTATATCAGCATACTAGGATCCATCCTCAAGCTAAATAAACTGCTGTTTATTTAAGGACCTTAAGTCCAAGAGCTGACTCAAATCTGTGAAAAAGGTGAGAGACTGTGACTTGGTGGTTCATTTTTTTTTCCTACAAATACTTTCTTCATCTGCTTATACCAAATGATATATGGCTCTTCAATGTCCTTTATTGAATCTTAAAGTTTGTATTTTCCCATCGGCATACATACATACACACACACACATACACACACACACACACACACACACAAACTAGAAATATATGTAGTAACCCATGTTAGCATGTTGAAAGCAGAATTTCTGCTAAGTACTACATCAATATTTAAAATAATAGGATAAACATAATGTCATATGAATAAAATACACACAAACTCTCATTCCTAATTACATTTTTTCACATTTTAAAATAATATAAACTAGCAATTTTCTAAAATTTTTATTTACTTAATCTATACTACCCTACCTGATAAGCTGAAGGAACAAGATAAAGCAGCTATCCCTATTAGTGTACCACTCCTTTAATACATAGATCAAACTTGTTTTTTCTGTCTTCATTATCAAGATTAAAAATCTTAGGAATGTCTAATTAGCTAAGTTTTAGCAAAAAATTCAGATAGGAAAAGCTAAGCACCTTGATTCATGCAGAAAATCGGAGAGCAGTAATTCCCTAGATGTCTCTTGTCTAAAAACATTTACTAGATTCAAGATGCAAAAGTGAAGAAAGTTAATAAAATCTCAGGATAAATGAAAGAAAACTCTCCATTTTTAATTGAATACAGTTACTTAAAAAATAATTTATATTTGACACATATTTTTCAGTACATATTTATGAGGTACAATGTGATGTTTCAGTGCTTATATACATAATGAAATAATTAAATTGAGGTAATTACCACACATATTACTTTCAACAATCATTTTCTAGTCATGACAATATTCAAAGTCTAGCTATCTTCTAGTTATCTTGAAATAACACATTATTTGCTGTAGTCACCCTACTGTGTAAGAAAACAATAAAATTCTTTCTAACTGTAAATTTGTACCTATTGACCAGCCTCTTCCTCGCCTTCCTTCCCCCTACCCTCCCCAGCCACTAGTAAGCACTATTCTACCCTACTTTTAAGAGATCATTGTTTTTAGATTTCATATATGAATGAGATCAAGTGATGTTTGTCTTTCTATGCCTGTTAAGTGAAAATTATGTTATTTCACTTAACAATGTCTTCCAGATCCATCTATGTTGCCACAAATGGCAGGAATTCATTGTTTTATGGCTGAATCATAGTCCCTTGTGTGTGTGTGTATGTGTCTGTGTGTGTGTGTGTGTGTGTGTACATATAATATACACACATTTTCTTTATTTATTCACCTGTCAATGGCTATTTAGGTTGATTCCATATCTTGGCTATTGTGAATAGTCAATAAACATGAATAAACATGAATGCGTACATGTCTCTTCCACATACCGATTTTATTTCTTTTGAATGCTTACCTAGAAATGGTATGATTATAGTATGTGATTGTTCTATTTTTTATTTTTTGAAGAATTAAAGAATCCATATGTAAAGGAATGGATACTGACTTTTTCAAGGATTCCATCCTGTTTTCACAATACAGAATAACTTACATTCCTACCAACAGTGTATAAGGGCTCCCCTTTTTCCACATACTGGCCAACAATTTTTATTATTTTTTGTCTTTTTTTTTTTTAAATAGCCATTCTAAATGAGGTGAAGTAATTAATACACATTTACATTTCTCTGATGATTAGTGATATTGGTTTACATTTCTCTGGCAATTAGTGATGTTGAACATTTTTCATGGATCTGTTGGGTTATTTGTGTGTCTTATTTAAAGACATATTTACTCAGGTATTTCTCTCATTTTTAACTGAATTTTTTTTCTGCTATTGAGTTCATTGAGTTCCTTATACTCTGTATATTAACTCCTTGTCAGACGAATATTTCCACATACTTTCTCTCACTTGGTAAGTTGTCTCTTTACTTTATTAGTTGTTTTCTTTATTCTGCAGGAGCTCTTTAGCTTATGTAATATCATTTTTTATTTTGTTGCCTGTGCTTTTGAGATATTATTCAAAAACTGCTTGCCCACTTCAATTTCACGAAGGATGTCCCTTACGTTTCCTTCTAGTATTTACAGCTTTAGATCTTACATTTAAATTTTTAACTCACTTATAGTTTACTTTTGTGTATTATAAAAGATGGGAGTCTAGATTTACTTACCTGTATGTGGATACTCATTTTCTTGACATCATTAATTGAACACAGTGTCTTTTCCCCAATGTCTGTTCTTGGGGTATTTCACAAAAATTAGTTGGCTATATAAGTGAATTTATTTCTGGGTTCTCTGTTCTGTTTTACTGGTTTATGTGTCCACTATTAAGTTGGTACAAAGTTGGTTCCTGTAGCTGTGTAGTGTATTTTGAAGTCATGCAATATGATGCCTCCAGCTTTGTTTATTTCACTCAAGATTGCTTTGGCTATTCATGGTTTTGCATTTTCATACAAATTTTGAAATTGTTTTTTTCTATTTCTGTAAATAATGGTATCAGTATTTTGACAGGAATTCATTGAATCTGTAAGCAACTTTGGATAATATGGACCTTTTAACAATATTATTTCTTCCAATTCATGAACAAGAGATATTGTTACATATAAATGAAAAAACTCTTTTCATCAATGTTTTATAGTTTTCATTGTAGAGATCTCTCATCTCCTTAGTTAATTTACTCCCCCGCCCTTTTTTTTTTTTTGGTGTCTATTTTAAATAGAAGTGCTTTTTCAATTTGTTTTAGATTGTTTGCTATGGATGTATAGAAACACCTCAGACTTTTGTATGTTGATTTTGTATCCTGCAATTTTACTAAATTCTTTTATTAGTTTTAACTGTTTTTTGGTACAATCTTTAAGATTATGTGGATAGATAGATAGATAGATAACTTGATTATCTATATATATAATCAAGTTATCTAAAAATAAGGACTATTTAACTTTATCCTTTCTGATTTGGATGCCCTTTATTTCTTTCTCTTGCCCGATTGCTCTGGCTAGAATTTCCAGTACTATGTTAAATAAAACTGTTGAAAATGAGCAGCCTTCTCTTTTTCCAGATCTTAGAGACAAACCTTTCAACGTTTTCTCATTCAGTATGATGTTAGCTGTAGCTTTTTCATATATAGCTTTATTGTGTTATGAAATGTTCCTTCATTGCCAGGCTTATTGAGCGTTTTTATTATGATGGAATGCCAAATTTTATGAAATGTATTTTCACCATTTATTGAAATAATCCTATGGTTTTCATCTTTGATTCAGTTAATTTGATGTACATAATTTGTTTTTCTGTTGAACCATCCTTGCATTTCTGTGATTAATCCCATTTGATCATGGTGAATAATCCTTATTATGTATTCACCAAACCAGTTCAGTATATTAGCATTTTGGCCTGGATTTTTGTGTCTATGTTCATCAGAGATATTCTCCTGACATATTCTTATTTTGCTGTATCATTGTTTGGTTTTGATATCAGAGTAATGCTGGTCTCATAGGAGGAAATTAAAAGTATTCCTTTCTCTTCATGTCTTCGAATAGTTTGAGTAAGATTGGTTTTCATTTTTCTTTAAAGGTTTGGTAGAATTTAGCTGTGAAGCCATCAGGTTCTGGGATTGTATTTGATAGGATAATTTTTTATTACTGCTTTGATCTTGTTATTCATTATTGGTGTGTTCACCCTGAAATTTCATCATTGTTAGCTTTTCTCATTTCTCAAGGCTGTAGTAGGAAAACCATCATTTTAGCTTATAATACAAATAAGTATACTACTCAATCTCTTAGCATGTAAACTTCTTTTACAACTTATTTTTATTTGATTCTTCATGGACTACAACTATGTTTTGTCATTTAGAGTAATCAACAAAGGTGTCTAGGTTATCTAGACCATAACATTTTGCTACCTATAAGTGAGAAGCAAAAATTCAAGGGCAATCTTCATCAACAGCAGTGGAAGAATTAGAATTTATTAAAATCAGCAATTTTGAGCATCTACTAAACATTCCTTAAGGGTATTACACACATTTTTTGGTTTATTCTCAGAATAGACCTATTAAATAAATATAAATAAAAAAGTTGGGATTTCAAGATAAGTGGACAACTGTGTATGGCATATTAGAGTCACCTACATAATTATGTGTAGTTCATAGCATACATAATTAATACTCCCAGGCTAATGTGTTTTGTAAGTTAGTTCAGCATTTTTTTCATGAATAATTAAACTTGATGGCTCTGTAAAAAGACACACAAGATGTTTGCACCCCCAGTAATAATATCAGATATTATATTGAAATATATATGTATATTCATTAAGAACTGTACAATTTCCTTTAATATGGCAAATTCCCTAATATTTTATTAATAATAGAGACTTAGAAATACAGATTCGAAAAGTCAAGGTAGGTTTTAAAGTCACAAAACTATTGATAGCACATTATTAAGTTTCTTTATCAATATAATACGTATACTATATAATACATAATATTTATATAATGTTCTATTTATATGTTATATATAATCTATTATATAATGTTTATATTTATATATTGTGTATATTATATTAATATATATTATATTATACATATTTATAAGTATAATATATACTTATATATATTTGATAGATGGGGTCTCACTAGGTTGCCCAAGCTGGTCTCCAGTCTTGAATGCCAGGTCTCAAGTAATATTCCTGCCTCAACCTCCCTGGTAGCCAGGATTCCAGATGCATGTCACTGAGCCTGGCTTCAGTATCATATTTGCTAATATGTTTAAATATTTTACACATTGGTGCCTCTTAGTAAAGTTCTATTTGTTTCTTAATGATTTTAAAAGAAAATATATTTTTTTTAATTACAAATTCTTAGGAGCCAAACACATGTCTCTACTCTTTAACAGTAAATAAGACAATTATCTGTTATACTAAAGATCTTCAGTAAACACAAGTCTGAAATATCCAGTCGCACTTAAAAGAATATGTGCCCAAATAGAATTTCCTCCCTAATCACATAAATGAATTTATATGCATAAAAATTATTTCTGAATTATTGAGGACATTTTAAGATAATGTCAAATAACAAACTTTTTTTTAAATGAGTTTTTTATTGTTAATAGTCTACAGCAGCCATATTCTAGTATAAAACCAATCTTCTAAATGAACTTCATAAATAAATACTTTGGAAAACAGAAAGTACCTATGACTGAATTTTGAGAGTGGAAATTCTGCTTTATTATTCATTAAAACATGTTAAGAAGCACTGGCTTAGCTAACTTCATTGCTGCTGTTTAGTATTTTATCTTATTGTCTCTGTTTCTCTCCACAGGAAGGGTAAACATTTCACAGCCATGTTCATCAGCACTATCATGCAAAGTAAACTCACATTAACAGATATTGAAAAACATTAAAACTTTTCATATTTGGACTGAACATTGTAGAATGAAGTACAATTATATGAAAGTTAGTTTTAAAAAATACAAATAAAGTTGTATTTTCATATTTTTTTATTCTAAGTTCAATAAAAATTCTAACTTGCCTCCTTTTTTTCTCTGCTGAACTAACAGTTAAATATTTATATTATTATACTTGCTCTGTTATTTCTTTCCATTCATACTATAGTATCAGTGTTACTTAAAGGTCAGTCACACTTAATGAATTACTAGCATTTTATAGTACATTAACATTGTTTTATAATAATTCAAATGTAAGTTTTGAATGAAAGTTGTTTGTTAGTAGTTTAAATTCTATATAAATACGGAAAATAAACAGATTTTACTTCCATATAAACTTGTATTTTGTCCTTTTTTTCAGGAGTTGATTTCTTATTTTCTGTTATATACTTAGAAAAGTCAATTTGACTTTCAAAAATATTAAAACAACTGTAATCCCATTACATTGGAAGGATGTGGCAGGTGGATCACTTGAGCCCCAGAGTTTGAGACCAGTCTGGCCAACATAGTGAAACTTCATCTCCACAAAAAAAAATTAATTGAGAGTGTTGGCATACACTTGCAATTCCAGCTACTCAGGAGGCTGAGACATGAAAATTGCTTCAACCTGGGAGGCAGAGGTTGCAGTGGGCCAAGATTGTGCCACTGCACTCCATAATGGGTGACAGAGCAAGACTCTGTCTAAAGAAAAAAAAGAAGAAGAAAAATTAAAGTAAACATTTGTGACATGGAAATACAGGAGACTGACTAAAGCTGTTCTGATTCGAAATGTTTGACTGTTAGACTTACCCGTTGAGACATACTTCTTCATGGATATATTTTGTTTCTGAATGTCTTCTGAAGAGTTAGTTATTTATAACTTTTGTTCTAGGCTCTCTTTTCAATAACCATGTATAGCAATGGTGTTGGAAGATACAAATAGTATCTCCTCATGCAGATTTGTTCATTACCGGAACAATCCATAATGTCTACATTATCTGTATAATATATATACAGATATGTACAATGTCTGTAATAACTATATAGATGCTATCTATATTAACATTTTGGAGAAAGTTTGGGCAGGTTGCTTATCAGCCACCTTGGAAGACTGATGGTCTTCTAAAATTGGAACTCCAGTTTTGATAAAAACCTGTGTGTGCAGCATCCACATGCACCAATCTTTTTATTGCCCTCATTAAATATGGGGGACCAGTAGAAAGAATGTGGACATCAAGCTCAAGCTGATGGTGGTGGCTGCCCATCAGCAGCAACAACTGCAGTGATGCCAGCAGTAGCAAGGAAGGTGCCACTGGGGCTATGCACTCCATGGAACCAGTGGAACTGGAAATAGGCAGGAGCCCTGCCCCCTACTAAGTTGGCAGGGCAGGAACCCCACATTCCCGAGGACAACTGCAGACACCGAGCCATGGTTGCAGACCTGGGCATCTCTGTGCTCTCAAGGCCTAGGGAAGCTCCCCCTGTCCCTGCAGGCTCAGAAGTGACTTCTTCTACTAGCTGACCTTTCCCCACTCCTGGTGCCTGCTCTAATTTTGAAGCAAACATGTAGCTGATTGCAGGGGCTGTTGCAACCTGGCTGGATGTGCATGCACTCAGGGTGTTGCTGACATGTCCACTCCCCTCCCTGCTGCCTCACCCACCTCCAGACTTTGGGCACTGATGAGTGTGGGAGGGAGTCAAGTATGTGGTTGAAGGTGGCTGAGTGTGGACCTGCATGCATCCCTCAGCAGGGACAGCCTGGACACCATGGACAGCTTGATGGTGACAGGAGGCAGACGGATTCCTGGGTGGAAAGGAGTGGATCCCCGTTGAAGCCCCAACTTCATATCAGGGAAGACATGAAGACTGGTGGCCAGGATGCCAGCTTCAGGTGGAATCTGCATCCATGAACCAATCAGCATGTACTTCCTCCCTTCTGAGCCCATAAAATCCCTGAACTCAGCCAGTGTATTAGTCTGTTTTCATGCTGCTGATAAAGACATATCTGAGACTGGAAATTTACAAAACAAAAAGGTTTATTAGACTCACAGTGCCACGTGGCTGGGGAGGCCTCACAATCATGATGGAAGGTGAAAGACATGCCTCACATGGCGGTAGACAAGAGACAAGAGACGGTGCAGGGAAACTTCCATATTTAAAACCATCATATCAGGTGAGACTCATTCACTATCACAAGAACAGCATAAGAAAGACCCCTCTCATGATTCAATCACCTTCCACTGTGTTCCTCCCACTACAGGTGGGAATTGTGGGAGTTACAACTCAAGATGAGATTTGGGCGGGGACATAGAAAAACCAAATCATTCCTCCCTTGGCCATTCCCAAATTGCATGTCCTCATATTTTGAAACCAATCATGCCTTCCCAACAGTCCCCCAAAGTCTTATTTCAGCACTAACTCACAATTCCACAGCCGAATGTGTCAACTAAAACAAGGCAAGTCCCTTCCGTCAATGAGCCTGGAAAATCAAAAGCAAGTTGATTACTTCCTAGATACAATGAGATACAGGCATTGGGTAAATACAGCCATTCCAAATGGGAAAAATTGACCAAAACACAGGGATTACAGGCCCCATGTGAGTCTGAAATCCAGCAGAGCAATTAAAAATGAAAGCTCCCAAATGATGTCCTTTGACTTCATGTAGCACATCCAGTTCAAACTGATGCAAGAGGTGGGTTCTCAGTCTTAGGCAGCTCCACCCGTGTGGCTTTCCAGGTTACAGCCTCCCTCCCAGCGGCTTTCATAGGCTGGCTGCCATTGAGAGTCTGCAGCTTTTCCAGGCCCATGGTGCAAGCTATTGGTGAATCTACCATTCGTGGGTCTGGAGAATGGCCCTCTCCTCACAGCTCCACTAGGCAGTGCCCCAGTAGTGATTCTGTGGCTCTCACACCATCCTTACATTTCCCTTCAGCATTGCCCCAGCAAAAGTTTTCCATGAGTGCCCTGCCCCTGCAGAAAACTTCTGCCTGGCCATCCAGGCATTTTCATACATCTTCTGAAATCTAGATGGGTTTTCCCCATGTTGGCTAGACTGGTCTTGAACTCCTGGATTTAGGTGACCCACCTGTCTTAGCCTCTCAAAGTGGTGGGATTATAGGCATGAGTCAGTGTGCCTGGACACAAACCCTGGTACTTGACTTCTGTGCACCTGCAAGCTCAACAACATGTGGACCTGCCAAGGTTTGGGGCTTCCACCCTCTGAAGTCACAGCTCAAGCTCTGCCTTGGCCCATTTCAGCCATGGCTGGAGTGGCTGGGACACAGATCACCAAATCCCTAAGCTGCACACAGCATGGAAATCCACAGCCCAGCCCACAAAACCATTTTCTCCTAAGCCTCCATGCCTGTGATGTGAGGGGCTGCTGTGAAGACCTCTCGTATGCACTGGAGACATTTTACCCATTGTCCTGGGAATTAACATTCAGCTCCTTGTTACTTACGCAAATTTCTGCAGCCAGCTTGAATTTCTCCTCGGAAAATGGGTTTTCTTTTCTATTACATCGTCAGGTTTTTTTGAACTTTTATGCTCTTGCTTCCCTTATAAAACTGGATGCTTTTAACAACACCCAAGTCAACACTTTAATACTTTGTTGTTTAGAAATTTCTTCTACCAGATACCCTAAATCATCTCCCTCAAATTCAAAATACCACATATCTTTAGGATAGGGGCAAAATGCTGCTAGTCTGTTTGCTAAAATATGTCAGAGTCACCTTTGCTGAAGTTCCCAACAAGTTTCTCAACTTCATCTGAGAAAACCTCAGCCTGGGTTTCATTTATATCACCATCAGCATTTTGGTCAAATCCATTTAATACGTCTCTAGGGAGTTCCAAACTTTCCCACATTTTCCAATCTTTTTCCAAGCCCTCCAAACTGTTCCAACCTGGCCTGCTATCAAATTCCAAAGTTGCTTTCACATTTTTAAGTATGCTTTCAGCAGCATGCTAATCCTGGTACCAACTTACTGTATTAGTTTATTTTCATGCTGCTGATACAGACATACCTGAGACAGAGCAATTTACAAAAGAAAGAGGTTTATTGGACTTACAGTGCTTACAGCTTCGGAGGCTTCACAATCATAATGGAAGGTGAAACGTCTCACATGGCAGCAGACAAGAGAAGAGAGCTTGTGCAGGGAAACTCTCATTTTTAAAACCACCAGACCTCATGAGACTTATTCACTATCACAAGAACAATGCAGGAAAGACCTGCCCCATGATTCAATCACCTCCCACCGGTTTCTCCCACAACAGGTGGAGTTACAATTCATGATGAGATTTGGGTGGGGACATAGCCAAACCATATCAGCCAGATTCACATAGACATTGGGACTACATGCTGTGGGAAGGAGCTACCCACTATGGGTCTTCTTTTTGCTGAAAGCTAGACACTCCTCTGGCCAACCTACCTGCAGAAAGAAAATATCCACTTCAGATCTCCTGAGAGCTGTTCTGTCACTCAGTGGAGCTCCTCTCTGCCTTGCTCACCCTCCAGTTGTCCACATATCTCGTTCTTCCAAGACATGAGAACTTGAATTCTACCAAATGGTGGGACAGAAAGAGGTTTAGCACAAATAGGACAGAAATACACCCTTTGGTCATATTGTGGTGAGGAAAGAAGAGCTCACAAGAAGGAGGAAGAACTGTGGCCCTTCAGGAAGCACAGACATAGGGGCTTCTGAGCCAGGGCTATGACACTCTCTTTGGGCTCTGAACTACTGCCATCTCCAAGCTTCCAGGCACCACTGCATTCCCTGGTGCCCATGGTGGAAGCTGCTTATGGTGCACCTGATTCAACTGTAGCCTCACACAGAGCTGGCATATGTGCCAATGCCTGGAGCTGCCCGCCCTGCTATAGGTGGCACACTTGGCCTTGTGCAGATGCCAAATCACATGATTACTCATACACCTCTTGCCACTCTGTTCCTGGAACACCCTTGGCAGACACGGGGTCTGGGCCAGTAGTGTGGACCAAGCAAAACCTGCTGTGCAGATTAGATGGGACAATCCCATGGATTTGAACAAAACTCGGGCAAAGGAGCTATTGGAAACAGAGGTTTCTGGCTGGAAAAGTGACATGCTAAGGATACTGTGACAAAGCTTCCTGCTGTGCTGAGAATAGTAACATTCTTTGTCTCTAATCTAGGTTTCATATCTTTTGCCAGAAACTATGAAACTATGGTAGGCTGAGTTATTTGTTTGCAAGCAGGGTGAAAATTCAGATATATCATAGTTTTTGACAAAAGCCTAAAACTTTTTGTACTCATTTGATTCATACAATTTTACGTTAAGTATTTCATTCAGAATTGATGGCTTATCTCTATTCACCCTATATGTAATGTTCTCTTGAACAGAAGAATCAAAATGACAGTGTAGTTACAATTACAGTTACAATATACTAATGTATGACAGGTGAAAAGCAATAGAAAAATGTTATATATGCTATGAAATATTCTGTTAATGTAGGTGTAGTTTGAAAGTGTACATTTGTTAAACATTATGTGATATGAATAAAAACTAAAAGCTGCATAGTCATTGAATGAATGAATGAGTGGTAAGCTGAATGCTCTTTGGCATTTCAAGTTTTGTGGGAAATTACTTAGCTCAACAGTAAAAGTGTGACTTCTAGCTCTATATTCCCAGGAAAGAGGACAGCATGGCAAAGGCAATGAAGGTGTAGTTAAGCAGTATAATTCAAATAGATTAATTTGAAAATTGCAGAAAATTAATATTGTAAAATTAGGAGTATTTTACCTTTTTCTATTACATATAAATGCTAAATTTGACATGCAAGAGGATATTTTAAAAACCTGCTATTATGATTTTTTTGATTTGGTATGATTAGAACTGTGATATTCCTGACAATTCTGAAAAAATATCAAATGTAGCAGAAAAGGGCACAATTAGAGCTCTGACACAGTACTTCAAAGGTTAAAGAACTGAATTAACAAATTAGCATAAAGGGCATAAAAGGTTGTTGAATTTTGTCCAAGGCCTTCTCTGCATCTATTGAGATAATCATGTGGTTTTTGTTTTGGGCTCTATTTGTGTGATGGATTACAATTATAGATTTGCATATGTTGAACCAGCCTTGCATCCCTGGGATAACATCTACTTGATCATGATGGATAAGCTTTTTGATGTGCCAGTGCATTTGATTTGCCAGTATTTTACTGAAGACTTTTGCACCGATGTTCATCATGGCTGTTGGCCTGAAAATTTCTTTTTTAGTTGAGTATCTCCCTGGTTTTGGCATCAGGATAATGTTGGTCTCATAAAATTAGTTAGAGAGGATTACCTCTTTTTGTATTGTTTGGCATAGTTTCAGAAGGAATAGTAGCAGCCCCTCTTTGAACGCCTGGTAGAATTCAGCTGTGAACCCGTCTGGACCTAAACTTTTTTTTGGATTGTAGGTTATTAACTGTTTCCTCAACTTCAGACCTTGTTATTGGTCTATTAAGGAATTCAACTTCTTCCTGGATTAATCTTGGGAGGGTGTAAGTGTCCAGGAATTTATTCATTTCTTCTAGATTTATTGGTTTATGTGCATAGAGTTGTTAGTATTTCTGTGGAAACGGTGGTGATATACCCTTCATCATTTTTTATTGCATCTATTTGATACTTCTCCTTTTCTTTTGTATTAGTCTGGCTAGCAATCTATCTATTTTGTTGATCTTTTTAAAAAGCTGGCTCCTAGATTTATTGATTTTTAAAAGGTTTTTTTGTGTCTCTATCTCTTTTAGTTCTGCTCTGATCTTAGTTATTACTTGTCTTCTACTAGCTTTTGAATTTGTTTTATCTTACTTTTCTAGTTATTTTAATTGTGATGATAGGGTGTTGATTTTAGATCTTTCCTTGCTTCTCATGTGGGCATTTAGTGCTATAAATTTCCCTCTTGACACTGCTTTATGGTAAAACTCTCAATAAACTAGGCATCGATAAAATATATCTCAAAATAATAAAAGCTATTTATGACAAACCCACAGCTGATATTATACTGAATGGCAAAACCTGGAAGCATTCCCTTTGAAAACTGGGACTAGAAAAGGATGCCCTCTCTCACCACTCTTATTCAACATAGTATTGGAAATTCTAATCAGAGCAATCAGGCAAGAAAAAGAAATAAAGCGTATTCAGTTAGGAAAAGAGGAAGTCAAATTGTCTCTATTTGCAGATGACATGATTGTATACTTAGAAGACCCATTGTCTCAGCCCAAAATCTCCTTAAGATGATAAGCAACTTCAGCAGTTTCAGGATACAAAATCAGTGTGCAAAAATCACAAGCATTCCTGTACACCAATAACAGACTTAAAGAGAGCCAAATCAAGAATGAACTGCCATTCACAATTGCTACAAAGAGAATAAGGTACCTAGGAATACAACTAACAAAGAATATAAAGGATCTCTTCAAGGAGAACTAAGAACCACTGCTCAAGGAAATAAGAGAGGACACAAATAGATGGAAAAACATTCCATGCTGCTGGTACAGAAGAATCAATATTGTGAAAATGACCATACTGCCCAAAGTAATTTATAGATTCAACGCTATTCCCACCAAGCTACCATTGACTTTCTTCACAGAACTGGAAAAAACCATCTTAAACTTCATATGGCACAAAAGAGAGCCCGCATAGCCAAGACAATAATAAGCAAACAAACCAAAGCTGAGGCATCACGTTACCTGACTTCAAACTATAATACAAGGCTACAGTCATCAAAACAGCATGCTGCTGGTAACAAAGTAGAGATATAGACCAATGGAACAGAACAGAGGCCTTGGAAGTAATGCCACACATCTACAACTATCTGATCTTTGACAAACCTGACCAAACAAGCAATGGGGAAAGGATTCCCTGTTTAATAAATGGTGTTAGGAAAACTGGCTAGCCATGTGCAGAAAGCAGAAACTAGACCCCTTCCTGACACCTTACACTAAAATTAACTCCAGATGGATTAAAGACTTAAACATAAGACCTAACACCATAAAACCCCTAGAAGAAAACCTAGGCAAAACCATTCAGGACATAGGCATAGGCAAGGGCTTCATGACTAAAACACCAAAAGCATTAGCAACAAAAACCAAAATAGACAAACAGGATCTAATTAAACTCCAGAGCTTCTGCACAGCAAAAGAAACTATCATTAGAGTGAACCAGCAACCAACAGAATGGGAAAAACCTTTTGCAATCTACCCATCTGACAAAGGGCTAATATCCAGAATTCATAAAGAACTAAAACAAAATTACAAGAAAGAAAACAACCCCATCAAAAAGTGGGTGAAGGATATGAACAGATACTTCTCAAAAGAAAACATTTATGTGGCCAACAAACATATGAAAAAATGCTCCTCATCACTGTCATTAGAGAAATGCAAATAAAAGCCATACTGAGATACCATCTCATGCCAGTTAGAATGGCAGTCATTAAAAAAAATCTGGAGACAACAGATGCTGGAGAGGATGTGGAGAAATCGGAACACTTTTACACTGTTGGTGGGAGTGTAAATTAGTTCAACCATTGTGGAAGACAGTGTGGTAATTCCTCAAGGATCCAGAAATAGAAATACTGTTTGACCCTGCACCCCATTACTGTGTATATACCTCAAGGATTATAAATTGTTCTATTGTGAAGCCATGCACATTTATGTTCATTGTGACACTGTTTACGATAGCAAGGATTTGGAACCAACCCAAGTGCTCATCAATAATAGATTGGATAAAGAAAATATGGCACATACACACCATGGAATACTACACAGCCATATAAAAGAATGAGTTCATGTCCTTTGCAGGGACATGAATGAACCTGGAAACCCCCATTCTCAGCAAACTGACACAAGAACAGAAAACCAAACACCACATGTTCTCACTCATAGGCGGGTGCTAAATAAGGAGAACACATGGACACAGAGGGGAGCATCACACAGTGGGGTCTGTTGTGGGGTGGGAGGCTAGGGGAGGGATAGCAGGGGATTGGTGGGGGATAACATTAGGAGAAATACCTAATGTAAGGGGATGAAGGCAGCAAACCACCATGGCATGTGTATACCTATGTAACAATCCTGCAAGATCTGCACACATACCCTAGAACTTAAAGTAACATAAAAAATAAATAAGTAAATAATAAAATAAAACAAATAAAAGTAGATATTGAAGTCTCAGAAACAAACAAACAAACAAACAAATTAAGTCCATGGTCCCAAAACAGGAAGAAATAACTTTTTTCAGGAAAGGGCTTAAGCATTACTTAATTTTCTTCCCAATCATTGTCACTAGCAAGGCATGTGGCCACTGTACATCAAAGTCTCCTTATCTGTAAAAATAAACATAATGTCTGCTTAATTTATTCCATAGAATAATTTTGAGATTCAAATGAACTAATACTTATCATAGTGTTTGACTAATTTTTAAGGATATAAAAGTTATAAGTATTAAACTATATAATTACACACTTATTATAATTCCTGACATATGCTAAGTGCTTAATATTGCAGTTATTTTTGCTTATTCTATTATATCATCTTATTTTGGCTTACTATCACACATATATTTAAGTACTTTACCTCCAAACAACCAATTTCAGCATTTCACTTGTCTTTATTTCCTTTTTCTTCTACATTTGTGTGTCTAGATACAAAATTGCATCAGAAAAGTAAGCATACTTATAATTTTATATCCAGATCACTAATATACAGTATCAGAGGACTACCTAACACATCATAAACACTAAAGGCATATTTCCAAAATTATTGAGTTTTTTTTACATCTGTAAAGAAGACTTCAACTAGTGAAATATATTAATTTTGTTTACTTTTTAGCCATAGAGTTTGTTTTCTCAAATAATCCTGGTAAAAGTATTTTATTAAATAAAAGAGTATAACATGTTGTAGCTGAGATTTACTAGTTATTTTTACAAAAGAGAAATATACAGAATTACATTATATTTTAGAGCTATTGTGCTTGTGAACTGTAGTGCTGGTGAACATATATCTGTAAAGTTATATAAATTTTAAAAAGATAAAAATTCAAAATTAAGAAAGATTTAGAGTTACTAAATTTACAATTAGTGCCACGTTTGGAAATGCAAGTCATAAAATGAATGGAACTATATTATAAGCTACTTCAAGTATATTCATACTTGAAATGTGAATACTACATTGAGTAGTAGCTTTCACTTTTACAACAGTAACCAACACTTGCTATGTTTTAGACCCTCTGCTAAGTAGGTCTAGAACATGCATGCGAATGTATGTTCTACATTTGCCACCTATTTAGTCAATAGGTGAACTTTTTAATATAGATACTACCACGAATTTTATTTTCTATATCAGGAAACAAAACTGCAGAAAAAATAAGCATATTTGCTAAGAATATACAATGACAGAATTAGGTTTGAAAACAAAGACTTCTAGTTCAACAGCCTCACTCTAAATTCTAAATCAAAACTCTGGCTTCATAATATTACATCTTTATCACGACACTAAACATAATATCATGTAGTTTAAGTAAATTTTACTGGAAAATTTTTAAAGAAATGTAGCTAAAATGCCAATAGAAATAATTGAGTCCCAATTTCAGCTTCATGTATCATCTGCTCAACTTTTATACAAATCGAAAGTTGTTCTAAAAAGTAAAATTTTATTGTTAAAAATATCTTGACAATTTATACAATAAAAATAATTGATTATATAATCACCTGTTTCTTTCTCTTATATTTTTCTCATTTGTTTGTCTCAGTCTTCTTCATCTTAATGTAGACCACACAAAAGCATCTAACTACACGCAATTAAGAATAATTCACATTGGTTTCTAAAGAATATAATGTTAATTATATAGTCTTCTAAGTTTAATTTTAATTGTACTGAAAAAGTTAAAATAACATTTCAAATATTTATACAAGTTAGCTATATTAAATATGTTTTTTAATTTAAAAAGTTTAGTGTCTTTAAAAATGTTACATTGATGACAAAAGTGTAACTCAGTTACAGTGGAAATATTTACATTTGCCTAAGTTGCAGGGCACTAAATACAAGACATTCAATGTTATTTTCCATCATTTGTCACTGTTAGAGGACTTGGAAGATTTATTTCACTGTTTGTAAATGCAAAGTTAAAGTTAATGCTGTATAATAGTATATTTAAGAAAGTTGTGCACCTTTGTCATTTTCCTTTGCTGTTTTCTATCTTAGATACGATAAAACTGAAACTTTCCTAAAATCAATTCACATAATTAGCAATACTTTAAATATCTAAATTAATTGTAGCATAGATAGTTAACTGGACACTTGAATTGACTTTAGGACAATTTTGAAATTATAATTTTTATAACTAATTTTAGCTCCCCGTGTAGCCTACAGATGTCCTGAGATTGGACACTATTACCATTTGTTCAGTAAATAAACACTTTTCTAAATTAAATGTGTCTTCTGTTTATTTTGATGAGAAGGTATTACCATTATGTAGACGTAGGTGCTACTGACAGAAACATAGACCTATTGATGGAGAAGTGGTATCTAAATAAATAAATAAACTAAAAACTAGGTGTGCCAGTTAAAGTCATCAGACGTCCTGGGAAATTACACATAATTGTTTAGCTGTTTACTGTAATCTACTGAATATTTGGATATCTACAAAATCAAAGAGTAATAATCCCTGCTAAATTATTAGGACTCTAATTCTCCTGAGTATTCTCCTCATCTTCAGCAGCAACTTGGATTCTCTAAGTATACTGTTTAAAGTGGTTTACATGATTGAGAATGGACAAGATATGAAGATTAGATTTGTTTCCCCACTCTAGGTTTTATGCACAAGCACATTTGTTTCAGAAAAAGTACGTTAAAAATAGTATTATTTCCCAGTTCTCCTTTACTCTCTCCTGACAAAGGTAGAGAGTATCACCTTTGTGTTTTCACAATAATGGATAGACCTTTCACTCCTCACAACTGAGTTACACTAGAAGGCTGGTTTAAACAAGGGTTCATAATCCAGGAGGTGGAGGTTGCGGTGACCTGAGATTACGCCACTGCACCCCAAGCTGGGTGACAGTGGGAGATTCCACCGCAAAAAAAAGGGGCGTCATATAAATTATATACAAATACATGAAAAGTTTTAAACTAAACATACTTGATGCTTGGTACTCTATTGAGTACTGCTCTAAAAAAAATATATTGCTCACTTGGAACCTGAGAATCTGACATTATTTGGAGATATGTTTATGTGCCTATCTTTTCTATTGAGTGTGAAGAAAAGGAAGAGACTTCTACCCTATCTATGAAATAACATGGGTATCACAATGCCTGAAATTGCAGATGTTCACTCACATAGATATAAAATAAACATATTAATAATCTAGGCAGGGCGTGGTAGTTCACACCTGTAATCCCAGCACTTTGGGAGGCCAAGGCAGGCAGATCACCTGAGGTCAGGAGTTGGAGGCCAGCCTGACCAACATGAAGAAACCCCGTCTCTACTAAAAATACAAAATTAGCCGGGCGTGGTGGCGCACGCCTGTAATCCCAGCTACTCGGGAGGCTGAGGCAGGAGAATCGCTTGAACCTGGGAGGCGGAGGTTGCGGTGAGCGGAGATCATGCCACTGCACTCCAGCCTAGGCAACAAGAGCAAAACTTCGTCTCAGGAAGGAAGGAAGGAAGGAGAGAAGGAGGGAAGGAGGGAGGGAGGTAAGTAAGGAAGGAAAGAGAAAGGAAAAAAACAGAAAAAACATAACCTATAAATGAATAGATAAAAGATCTACTTAGAATAACCTACTAAACACAGCGGTCATTGTTTGAAAACAGTTATTAAGGAGGGATTTTTGAAGAGAAAAGTATTTTTCCCATTACATACCTATGTGAATACATGCTCTAGGAAAATCTGTCGCAGACTTAGTCAAACAGATCTAATAAATTTGGGTTTTTCTCTTTGTGACAAATAAGAAAGTGTAAGAAAAAAACAAATTAGAAAAATTTTAAGAATCTTGCATACTGACAAAGATTAGTAATAATAAAGCAATGCCACATATGAATTGCTCAGAACTATTCAGTCTAATTGTAAGGCTATAACCTGCTTATTTGTACTGTGTGATTGATGCTCTTTTATATTTTATAGTGATAGCTCCTGGGCAGAAATCTTTGTCGATTAAGACAAATTACTGTTCCTCCTGGATTTCTCTTCGTATATCTGTCAGCACATTGTATCTTTATGGCCAGCATTTATTTCTGTACGAATATTGTAGCCCTATCAACTTCAACTTTAGAGGCATCTTGGACCAACTAAATAAAATTCAAATAGTCCATAAAGAGCACTATTTTTTCTAAAGAGTTACCTGATCTATGTGTGATTTTATGGAAGTGATTTGAAAGTTCATCTTGCTTTCCTTAGGAGCTTCCCCGAAGGCAGATTCACTAAAGTGTTTAAAGAGATTCTGCTCGCACCAGTTAAATCTTTAGCTTTCTAGAAAAGAGAGATTGATGGTCAAATATTATTCTTTCTCTATAGCAATTTCTTAAAATTTTGGTTAAAAGTGTTCTTTAGATTGAGATATTATCGATAATTTATTAAAAGTTTGCACACTATATGTCAAATTAATACTTCAAGGTCTAATAGTGAAACGAAAGATTCATACATTAGTGTGTCAGCGATAATGTCTCTTTCTTCACCTGACAGCCCCTAACACCAAAATTACATAACCTTAAATTTAAAAAAAATAAAATATTTCTAGTTTACGTATTATTTTCATTTTTCTTTTTGGAAATAGGTAGCATCATTGCAATGAAGTATTAAGGAAAATTCAGTGAGAAAGCTTTACCGAGAGTACCATTTTTAGCCTGCTAATGGCTATGATCTTAAACTGTTAAGTAGTTCCCCAGGAACTCTTAAAGAGCTATGCTGCCATCTATTGACAATGCAGATGTCTTTTTAACAGTTATTAAATACGTGGTGCAAAAAAACACATTTTTTCATTAAAAAAATGTATTTGGAAATTAGATGTTTTTTAAAGATACCTACTTTATATGGTAAATGGGTGATGTTCAAATTTATAATACAGTATTATCTTTTTCTTTCAATATGGAAGAGCTTATTAATAATTATATTGTACTAGCAAATCTGTTGAATGTTGTGGATATTTTAAAGCACTACAAGCAGGCAATTTGCAAGAGTTAATGTATTAACTGTGACGGGGCTTAATACATCACAATATTTCTATGCCATATTTACTACATTGAATTTAATGGGATTAACATGCATTATTAGAAATGTAAAGCATCTTTTTAAAGAGGTTAAAAAAAACTCAGCAAATTGGCTACTTGGAGAAGGATAATTAAAAAGAATGCATGATAAAATAATATTGATACAAAAGCATGTTTACCCATTTTATTTTCATTATTTCATGATGCATTACAATAAGATGAAAAGCACCTGTATTTAATGCCAGCTAAAGCAGAGACTTCCCAAAGAGAAGAAGACAGAGCTGGGTTTGGACAGGTAGAATTTAAATAGTTAACCTTCCATTTTTTTTTTTTTTTTTTTTTTTTTTTTGAGATGGAGTCTGTCTCTGTTGCCCAGGCTGCTGGAGTGCAGTGGCATGATATCAGCGCACTGCAACCTCTGTCTCCTGGATTCCAGTGATTCTCCTGCCTTAGCCTCCCAAGTAGCTGGGATTATAGGTGTGCACCACCACGCTCAGTTAATTTTTGTATTTTTAGTGGAGGTGGGATTTCACCATATTGACCAAGATGGTCTTGAACTCCTGACCTCAGGGGATCTGCCTGTCTCAGTCTCACAGGTATGAGCTACCACTCCAGGCCTGTTAACCATGTTGAAGGTAGGCCATATGTATATATATATATTTATATTTATATATATACTATATATATAAATATATATATGTGTGTATGTGTGTGTGTGTATGTGTGTTAAAGAAGAAGCCCTTCTGAAAAAATGTTCTCCTCTTTTTCTATTGAAATATTTAAGACTTTTTAATAACGTGATGCTAGATGAAGAACAAATACCTAACTATACCCCCTACTTCTACTCTCATAAGTGAGGAAAAGCAGATTATTTGCTCTTCATAGTGGGAAAATACAATTCCCATTGACTAGGAAAAGGGCTTGACAGAACATTGGGGTTTGAAGGCTTTCTCTCTCTCGGATCCTTATTTTAAGATCTTAGTAAGAGGCTGAGGTAGTTGATAAGAATTCTTAGAAATCATTTGAGGAAATTATCATATTACCTATCTGCTTGGGACAAGTTTATGCTAATCAAAATTGGAAAACAGAAGCCACGAAAAGTGGGAATAGGCTAGTAAGTCAATGCCAACACACACAAAGGAGCTATGTGTTTGTGATGGGGTAGCTAGACTGGAAACTTTTCTGGATTCTGCCACTCTAACTTAAAGTTCATATCCCAGTCAGTCGTGTTTCTGTATGCAGTGTAAATGAAAAGAGCTATGACCTTTCACTCCTATGTAACAAAGACATCACTATAGCAGCATACAAACATGCAGTACTGGACGGAACGGTGTTCCTTGTCACCACCTGGTGACAGTGGCTAGAAAGCAAGAGCTCAGGTGCTACAGGACTTGTCTAATTAGGATATACAAAATCCTAAAATTCTTTCAAAGTCAGAAAAAGTAAAATCCCTTCCCAACTTTTCCCTACCAAAGGCTGACCAACTCTGGATAAAAGGAAATTTTGGTACCTTTTAAATTTGCCATTCTTATGT
>PVKP010017011.1:0-46992 GCA_004027715.1 Plecturocebus donacophilus
TCCCGTTCTCTCTGTCTGTGGCCCCGCTCTCTCTCTCTCTGTGGCCCCGTTCTCTCTCTCATTCTCTCTTTCTCTCTTTCTCTGTGTCTCTGTGACCCTGCTCTCGCTCTCTCCATGAGCCCCCTTCTCTTCATGGCCCGCGTCCTCCGACACTCCCGCTGGAGCTGAGGGGCACAGTTCACCCGAGCTCCCGGCTCTGCCTCCTGCCCTGGAGAAGGAAGGAGTGTCCACACCCAGCCCACGGGCTCCTGTGCCCTCGCCCCAGGTTCCCTGACCCAGGAGCCCTGCTCTCGTCTGAGAGAGGGATTTGGGGTTCCAGCGGTGCCTTAAATGTTCTCCCCTAGGCTAGAGGATCTTTGTTCCAGGCTGGCACGCTCCTGCTCACTGGTTTAGGTGCCCCTGAAATGAGATGTGGTTGGGAACCCGAATTCCAACCCAGTGTGAGGCTGGCCCTGAAAACTGCCCAGCCCTGCAGTGAAGAGCCAAGTCTCCCTTCCACCTCATGTCGCATCCCCTGCCCGTGTGCCTCTCTCAATGCACTCGTGCACGGGCATGCACACTCACACTCACATGCACACAGAGACACACACATGCACATCCACACACATCCACAGACAAATGCACATTCACACACTCACATGGGCATGTTCACACACACGCACACACACACACGCACATCCACAGACACGTATGCACATTCACACACACATGCACACATTCATACACACATGCACATTCACACACACATGCAAATCCACACACATCCACGCACAAATGCACATTCACACACACATGCACATCCATACATGTGCACATTCACACACATGCACCTTAACATGCACACTCATACGTAGACATGCACATTCACAGGCACACAGACACATGCACATTCACATGCACTCATACACACATATGTACGTTCACACACAGTCACATGCACAGACATGCATACTCGCTCAGACACATGCACACACACACACAGACATATGCACCATTCACATGCACACTCATACATATATGCACATACACACACATACACTCATGTACACCACACGACACTCATGCAGATACACATTCAGACACATGCACAAACATGCATGCATGCAGACACACTCAAACTCACACTCATACACAGACACGTTCACACTCATACACAGCCATCCCCTTGGACACCCTGGTGGCCCCACTGGTGGCCAGCGAATCTGTGTCTCTGTGTCTCTGTGGCATGGACAGAGAGTAGCCAGAGCCCAGTCTCTCTCGGGAGGCCCCAGGGTCCCCACCTGCTCCTTGGTGGGGGCCAAGGTCACAGGCTACAGGAGGGGCTGGAGAGGCAGTGGTGAAAACCCACCCCAGAGGCTCATAGGGCTGGGCAGGGGGACACAACATGACAGGGAGAGCTGCTGGGTGTGCCCAGCCAGGGCTGGGGCAGGTGTGGGAGGTAGGCAGGCCTGTCCTGGTCCAGCAGGTCCCGCTGGAGAAAGCCACCCGTCTCCCCCTCGGTGCTCAAGACAATGAAAGCCTCCACCCTCTGTCTGGCACACTTGCAGACAGCAGTATTTTTAAACTCATTTTCCTGACCTAAAAAGGGTCTTTTTGACTGAACACCTAGTCTTTGAGGACTAACACCAGCACTCTGCCTATAAATAGCTTTGCTCGCCAGCCCGGAGGGTCACTGTGGCTGCTGCGGTGTTCAGGGACAGCCTGGGCTTCTGCAGGTGTCTGGGGGACACAGGGCTGCCACCTGCCCTGCCTGTGGCCCCAGCGTGGGGGGTCATATGGGATTAAATTACAAAACTGGGAAGAGGTGCGGGGTTGGGCCTGTTGCCAGCGGGCATTCTGTGGCTCGTGCTCAGCAGGTGGCTGAGACCCCTCACCGCCGCCTCCCTGCTCTCGTCCTGTGTGGTGTTCACCGAGGCTGCCTGGGCCTCAGCAGGCTGTGAGAGACGGAGGGCTCAGGAGGGCGTAAGGACCAGAGACCCACAGTGGCCTGGGACGCCTTGGATGGGACCCTGGGTCTGTGCATTTTAAAATCAGTTCGTCGTCTTGTGTTCTGGAAGTGTGCTGCTTATATTGAACTAGGAAAACACAGCAAACAGAACAAAGTTACTGAAATCCGGCCGGGTGCAGCGCCTCACACCTGTAGTCCCAGCATTTTGGGAGGCCCAGGTGGGAGGATCACCTGAGGTCAGGAGTTTGAGGCCTGCCTGACAAACATGGTGAAACCACGTCTCTACTAAAAACAGAGAAATTAGCTGGGTGTAGTGGTTGGCACCTGTAATCTCAGTTATCTGGGAGGCTGAGGCACGAGAATCACTTGAACCCAGGAAGCGGAGGCTGCAGTGAGCCGAGATTGCAGCACTGCACTCCAGCCTGGGCCACAGAGCGAGACTCTGTCTAAATAAACAGACAAATAAATAAGTTACTGAAATCCCACTGCTTGTTGCTGCGCTGCCTAGTTCTAGGCGAAGCTTCATCTTGGCAGCAGCTGGGACCTCTGGGCTGCGTCTCTGCCTTGGACTGTTTGAGGCGTCGCCTGGGAGCTTCGTGCATTCATTCGTTTTTCCCACAGAGGCAACAATTGCCCGATGATTTCAACAGCTCTCTTGTTTTGGTGACATCCGTGCTCTGGGCAGCGTTCTTCCAACCCACCGCTCGGAGCCCTGGGCACATGGCAGCCACTTCTCTTTGCTCTTCTCCTGAGGTCTTTCCCCTTTTGGGTCTCAGCTCCGGAACTCACCTTCCTTTCTTCTTCTGCCGCATCTCCTGCCTCCTGAAGCCCCAGCCTGTGTACGCTCGCCGCCTTCCCAGTGGAGCAAGAAAGGTCCTGGTGTCCAGAAGAGAGAGAGCGAGCTGTGACCAGAGGCGAGGTTGGCAAGGCTGGCACGTTCTGAGGGGTCTCGGGAGAGGTGCCTGCGCTCGCCTGCCCTGGGGGGTGGGCTGCGCCTCTGCCCCGCCTGCCTGGCTGGCTGGGTGTCTAGGGCAGGGCTCCCCAGGGAAGGCGTCCAGGGCAGAGGCTCCCTCACCACTCCCCCCGTTCATTCTCGAGGTGGCCCTGGACACAGAGCTGGGACTTTAAACTGCTCCCGCAACCCACCCGAGGGTCCTGAAATCAGGGAGTGGCCGGCTTGGGTAAAGAGGCGACACTGCCGGTGCAGGGACGTAGTTTCGGCCAACTCTGGCTTCAGTGTGCGCACGCGTGCGGGTGCCGGGCGTGCAAGGCCACCGTCCCGCGGGGTGAGCGCACATTCAGCCCGGCCCGGATTCTGGACATGCTATGAGCATTCTTCCAGTCGATTTTTATTTCGGAAACTTTTTTGTGACAAAGGAGAAAAAGCTGAACGAGGTGGCTTTTCATTCCCAAGGTCAAGGGCACCCTGGCGGCCGCTGGTCCCGGCCCAGAGGGGGGCGGTCTGTGGCGCTGGGAGGGCCTCCGCCTGGCCCGGCCCGGGTCCTCCTGCTGCCGGCCCTGCGTGGCCACCGGCCTGGGCTGCGCCCGGGCTCCGAGCACTTGCTGGGAGTGGAGCGGCCTCGTTTCCTCAGCCTGGACTCTGGAAGAGGGTTCCTTAGGGTCAGCAGAAACGCTCCATGTCTTCACCCGGCTTCTCGTATGTTCTAGAACGCGTTCCACCCAGGCTTCGACGACGAGAGGACGCCACCCGTCCCTGTTTCTCTCCGCGCACCTCTGTCCGGGGCCGGCGCCCTCGGCCTGGCTGTCCCGTCCCCTCCTCCGCGGCCCCGGTGCCAGCCCTGGCCTTCCCCGCCTGGGCACTGCTGCGAGTCCAGCCTGAGACGTGGCTTCTGGGGGCAGAGAGGACGCGCCGGAGCGAGGGGCTGCTGCGGTGGGTGGGCGGGACCCTGCGCGCCCCTCTCAGACGCCCTCTCCCATCTGCACAGGGGGAGCGTCGGAGCCGCGTGAGTCGTGGCGACAGGGGATGTCCGGGGACGCTCAGGAGGTGATCTTTGCCCTGTCAGAGGTGGTCTTTGCCCGCCGCCCTCAGCCAGCGCGCGTCCTGATCGCTGGATTTCCCGATTTCTTTCCTCCCCGGCGCCGAGGCCAGCGCCGTGCCCTCGCACCTCCCACGCCCTTCCTCCGTGTCTTTGGCTGAGGCCACCCGCGGGTCCCCGGACCCCACCCGCGGGTCCCCGGAGCCAGGGCGGCCTCTCCGGGCAGGCCCAGCCCCCCGAGGCTGAGCTGACTCCCCGGCTGTCAGCTCGCTGCCCCTCCTTGACCTCCCGTGGAAGTGGCCTGTGGTCATCTGCCCTCGGGTGGAAGGTACTCTGGCGCTTGAATCTATCGGGCTCACCTGGGCGGTCGCACCTGGGCCCAGCGCTCCGCCGGACACGGCCCGGCGGCCCCACCTGCCTTTCCCCGGCACGACCACCAGAGGGCGCCCGGACTCCACCAGGCGGCGCGGGGACGGCTCCCTCCAGCCACGGCTCCCCCCACCCCCGGGCGACGAGGCCACGGCTCCCCCCAGCCACGGCTGCCCCCAGCCCCCGACGACAAGGCCACGGCTCCCCCAGCCACGGCTGCCCCCAGCCACGGCCCCCCCAGCCACGCTGCCCCCAGCCCCGGGACCCCTGCTCCCCACATCCTCAGGACACTTCTGGAGAGGAAGCCAGGAGCAGGTCCGATGGCAGGTGCCACCTGCACCCAGCACCCCGCCATTCTGAGAGAGCATGGAGGTGCAGGGAGAGGCCACGGGAGCCACAGCGTTCTGGCCACACGCCTTCAGCTGGGGTTCGCAGAGCCATGGGCTGAACAGACACGCGGTGGCGGCCGAGGCAGTGGCTGTGTGCTGCTGTCTTTAGGTTGCAGGGTTCTGAAGCAAATGCTTAGGCTAACGTCAGATCTGGAGGAAGGAACTTTCTGGAGTGGAATGGGCCTTGGTGTCCACTGTCTCTGGAAGCAGACGCTTGGGCCCTCGCCTGGGATGGAGGATCATCAGGAATCAATTCTGTGTCGGAGTTTTTTCCTTTGATTCCTGGCATAATCTCTCTTCTGCTATATCTTCGGGTTTTCCATATTTCAACCCTCTTGTTTAAACCTCTTTTCCCGTCTGAAAACACAGCTGCCCTCATCTTGGAAACCAAAATAGCGGTTAAAATGCACCCTCCGTACCCACGCTCGTGTCTGCCTCTTGTTCATATCCAGCACTGTGAAGTAACCAGCTCTTGTTTACGTAGTACAATGTGAATTGCTAATTAATTTTTCTTAATTTGAGAAAATCAAGCTCAGCCAAAACAGGCAAGCAGGCCATCTCCGAATGCAGACTTCCTGTTTCCTCACTCTGGGGTGATCTGCACCCACCACGTGGCTTCTGCCGACAGTTCTGGGGACCCGGCGGGCCGTGTCTGGGCCCTGCGTCTCCTGCACCGGGGTGCCTCGCAGTTCAGCTCACACTTGATCCGCGTCCAAGAGTGCTGTTGCCCTACCCGGTGGCTGCCTACGGGGTCTTCCCGGACTTGTCAGCCTCCTGAAGCCCACTACAGCCTCAGGAAGAAGCAGGAGTGAGTGGACAATTCCACCTGAAAAACACACTGCGATGCGAGACGGGCTTGCGCGTCCCAGCCCCTGTCCTCAGCCCTCAGCCTCCAGCCCCACACGCCAAGCTTGATTTCAATCCAAAATCCTAGAAAGAGGGTTGGCAAGCTTTGGCAGAGAGCCAGAGAGTAAATATCAGGCTGTACGGGCTGGGAGATTTCTGTTAGCGGGGAGGCTATTCCAGGCAACATGTGAGTGTGGGTGTGATTCAATAAAACTTTATGAGTGGACGCTGAAATGTGAGTTTCATGTAATTGTCACATGTCAGGGAATAGCAGTCTTCTTTGGATTTTTTTTTGCTTTTTAACATTTAAAAAATGTAAGAAACAGTCTCAGTTCAGGGTCTGTGTGAAAACAGGCCAGAATTGTCCCAGAGGCCAAAATTTGCCCAGCCCTGTCCTGGAACACAAATCCCAGGGAGTGCCAGGAAACCTCAGGGCTTGTGAAGGGTTCTGTGACTCGTTTGTAGGAAGTCATATGGAAGTCACTTCTTGGGCTTCTCAGCCTCCTGGGGTGGATCATCATCGGGAAGGATGGCGCCTGTACCACCAAGGAAGAGCTGGTTCCCCCAGGCCCACCCGCCTCCCTGGCAGGCACGCTGCTGCTTTCTCGCCAAATCATGCAACTGACCGGCATTCTCTGCTTGTCTGCCCATATTTCCCACGTGGGTATGATGCCGACAGCTCTGTCCGCTCCCTCAGACAGTGGACCACACGCCTGCCTTGCTGCGCCCGTAAAAATTCCCAAAGCCTGGCCAGACCCACCCACTGAGAGATTGGAGTCTGCACTCTCAATGAGAATTTCCTTCCTGTTTCCAGCACTACCTCGTGGAAGACGATGACACAGGCGACAGCTTGGGAGCAGGATTCTGCCACATAACAGACACTGCAGAGAGCCTCTGTAATTTCTTTAATTATTCAAACAATAGAGCACAGAGATAACAGTTTCAAGTACATTCTGATACACGTTTTGACAGGAATAGATATGCATTTAGTCATGAGGGAGGCTGGCAGCAACCACCATGCGCACATTTTGCACCAACTCTTGGCTCATCAACCCTGAATGAGAAGTTGGCACCACGTCCTGGCGGGGCTGGGCCCTGTACCTAGTTTCTCTAAGCAGCAGTTTCCTTTCCTTGCCTGTGAAAAAGAGAATTTTAAATATAAAGCAGTGGATGGGTCTTAAGAAGACGGACCAGGAGGGCTGGGGACAGCATCCAGCCGCTCGGAGACTTTGCCACCAGGCCTGTCAGGATGGAGTGCCACCCAGGAGTCTGGATTTCCCATCTGGGTGAAGCTCTGCTCCAGGGTGCCCAGTCACCAGCAGAGCTGTGCCATGGCCTGAGCACCGTGGGGCTTGGTCAACGCCCGAGTTCCCTCTTCCGCTGGGGCTGCGCGGCCGGGTCTGTCAACACAGCCAGAAGCTGCTGCGCCCAGTGCTTCTGGCTCACTTTGGACTAACTTGGAATCAGACTGAAGTGTCAAAAGAGCAGAAACCATCACCCCCAACCCCCCACCCCCCGAGAGATTGTAAACACCAGCGTGGAACCTGCTGACCACCTAGGAGACCAAAGAGAAGTCTTTCACAGAAAAAGGCTGAGGACTGCTCCTGCGAAGAAGGCCTGGCCCCTGGGGAGGCTGGCAGAGGCCCTATGCCATCCACCTGGGCACACAGCCTTTCGGGAAGGCCACTCGAGGCCAGACCCTCCGCAGAGCAGCTCCTCAGCGTTGGGGCCCAGCCTCGGGAGCCAGCCCCTGCCAGGTGGGGCTGGTCTGTTCATCCCGGCCCCTATGCCTGGGCCACCTTCCCCACAGGCTCCATCTGTTAGAGGCCCGACTCACGCAGCTCCACCCTTCCCAAGCCCAGCCTGCTCAGAAACTTCGGCCCAAAGCACAATGCATGACAGACACCTTCAGTAAGCCAAACAACTGTCAGGACTCCCCCACCGAAGACCCTAACAACAGCCAAGGGCAGAAACCCTCTCAGCCAAACCTCCAAGGCAGCAGGAAGCATGGAAGGACCTTCCCCGATCCAGCGCCCACAGCAGCATGCCCACTCAACAGGGATTGCCCACGCCTGACCACGTCAGACAGACAGCCAGCATAGCCCGAGGACCTCAACAGCAGCCTCGCCGTTCTAGCAACTGCACCACGCCACTGTGGGCTTGCCACGCCGATTTAAGGGGACCCTCAAGAAAAGAGGACAGGCGCTTCAGAGATCAAATCTGGTCCTCTCTCCTAGGGACACTTTCTGGAAGAGGCACAACAGGACCTCAGAAAGCAACAATGAGCCTCCTCTCTACAGATCAGACAGCACCAACAGGGTCAGGCAACCACGTGCAGGAGCCCGAGGAGGTCCTCTGGGCTTACACATCAGGCTTTGCTAGTTAAGGGGTGGGGTGACGGGGACAGCACAGTCCCCACGGATGGCACCCCCAACCTTTGGGAGTGTAGGAGGAGCTTCACACAATAAATACAAGCAGAGCTGAGGTTTCTCCAGCCATGAGAAGAAACAAGTTGATTTGTGTGCCTACTTTGGTTACCTAAGTCAGTTACTCTGAATTCACAGTATAAGCAACACATGTAAATAGAATATTGGGAGTGCCAGTCAGCGCTAGGTTTCCCAAATAAAGAAGCCAAAAAAGAAAAGAAAAAGGGCTGCAACAGGAATTCTTAATTATTAGATACTAAGCGGTCTGTGCATGGCACATTTTATTTCTATAAAACTATTACAAAATATTCAAAAATACATTTTAGTAAATTTACAGCAGTTATTTCTCAATTTATTAATGCAAAAACATCCTTTGTTTTTCTCTGTACAAACTGCAGGCTCCATCCTCGTGGGCTCATCACTATGTGCGCTTTTAAAAAATATTATTTTCTAATAAATTCTTTGAAGTTAAAAATAACAGAGTTCTTCCAGTTTGTCCAAAAAAAAAAAAAAAAAAAAAGTGTGTGTATGTTGTGTGTGTAACAGTCTTGGCTTCCAAGAATGTGGCAAAATGGTGAGTACAAAGGGAATGTGAAACCATAGAGACAACAGAGGAGGTGGCTGTTACATCGGAAGCTAGTTAAATTAAAATAATATATTTTCATATTTTACACTATTTCAAAAATGAAATGTCATTCAGTTAAGTATTGATCTCTCAAAAAATCTAATTTACAATTCTGTGTATAAAAATATAATTTGTGGACCCCCATGAAGCACGTTTGAGTTTGCACTTGCTGAAAGCAGGAGACGGAAGGAGGGATGGCGAGGACGAAGTTAGCTTTCTGACGGCCGGGGCGAGGGGCGTGTAGAAAAATAGACTCTGAGCAGGTTGCTTGGCCTCACAAAATAATCTCTCCCCCTGTGAGTACAGTTCACATGATAATAATAAATTATCCAAGAAACAAACTATTTAAGGCTCTTGAAGGTCCGGTTCATATTATTTAAAACATCTATTCATACCAAACAAATAAATAGCCAGGAGAGGAGGAAAAAATAACCAAAATAAAATAACCAAAAAATTAAAAAAAAAAAACAAAAACATAAACTAAACACAACAGCAAAACTTCCCGGGTCCTTGTTTCCTTAGCGTCTACTTTGGACTGTCCTACTTTATTATTATATTATAACTCAGTCTGTTCGTGCGCCTTTTCCGAGTGTCTTTTTGCTTTGCGTCGCTCTTGCTGCCCCGCCCCGCCCCCTCCGCCCCCCGGGCCCTGGGCTCAGCTGGACTTGGCCGCCATGCCCAGGGGGTGCAGGGCCTCGCTGTCCAGGAGCCACGTGCCTATTTGGTAGAGCAGCTGCGAGTACCAGTGGATGCCCGCGGTGGCCCCCGCGCCCGGATCGTCGGCCGCACCTGGCGCGGGCGTGGGAACTCGGCCGCCGCCCCCGCCGCCCCCGCCGCCCCCGCCGTCCCCGCCGCAGTCCGTGCGCGCGGGCGCCAGTGCAGCCAGGAGCGCGTGCGCCAGGCGGAGGGGCGCGAAGGCGCGGTGCGCCCAACCGTGCTCCTCGATGACGGCGTAGCACGAGGCCAGCACCCGGTTGATGAGGATGGTGCCCTGGGCCGTCAGCGGCGCGTAGGCGCCCGCGGCCTCCTCGCGCAGCGTCACGCTGTGCACGGCGGCGGGCAGGAGCCGGCGGTCCCCATCGCGCTCGGCCACCACGTACACGCGCTGGCCCGGGCGCACGCGGCTGGCGAACAGCGCCCGGCGCCCCGGCGCATCCTCGGGAGGCGGCCCAGCGCCTGAGGACGACTCGGGCTCCCTGGCGGCGGAGTCATTGTGAGGCGCCACGAAGAGCAGGTGCGCGGCGGTGAGCAGCAGGCGCTCGCGCGGCTCCCGCGTCTCGATCACGTAGAAGACCTTCTTGGCGCCGTCGTCGCGGTCCAGGAAAGTGAGGAAGTCGCTGTAGAGCAGCCGGCCCTGGTCGTCCGCCGCCAGCACGCGGTCCCCGGGGCGCAGGTCCTTCACCAGCTTGGTGCCGCCCTGCTCCAGGTGCACCGTTGCCGAGCCCGGGAAGCAGCCCCCCGACTTGGCCGCCACCGAATTCTCTGCGGGCGAGGAGAACGGAGAGAAGAGAGAACAGGGCATTGAGTTCCGAGAGGAAGGTACGTCTCGGGGACGAGGGCGCACGCGGGGTGCCCGCGCGCCTAGGCCCGGGTTGCGCACCACGCGGGGCTGGGCGGGGCGAGGGATTCCAGGCGGGTCGCCTACAGACCTCCCTCCCCCAACCCCACCGCTCCTGGGACAGGATTCCGACGCAGGCACATTCTTTAACGACTCTCCAAGTCTGGGCTGGCGGTGACCGAGGCTGGCTGGCGTTTCCTGCAGAGGCCGGTGACACTCCTTCCTTCCGCCTTCCTCCAACCCCACCCCCAGCTCCGCACACACCCAGCCTCGCCGCGAATCCGTCCAGAGGGTGTTTGCTCTGCACTTGGATTCCTCAGGAAGCCTCCTTGAGCTGCTGCGGGCGCCGGGCTCACCCTCCTTCCCTCCCGCCCCGGCGCGGGGCGCGGCGCCTGCTCGCGGAAAGCCCGGGCCCGCACCACCCCGCGCGCCTCGGCGTGAGCCTGCGGAGGGGCGGGGGCGGGGAGTGAAAAATAGCCGCGGTACTTGCGGCAACTGCACAGACATTCCAGAGATTGGCCGAGGTGTGAAAATCCGAGGCTTGTGTGGATTTTCTAATTAAAATCCAATAAAGGGCCCAGCATTGTCATTGTGATTTCTGGGATAAACAGGAGAAACTCTTGGAAGCGGAGGCTTCCATCTTCTCGCCTTCCTTTTCTCAGCTCACTCTCTCCCCAGCTCGCCGGCCTCCCCCTCCCTATTTGCTCAGGTGCAAACCCCCCCGTGTGCAATTCACAAGCACTATTTGCACAGCCAGGCCTCTCTTCCAAGCACTCAAGATGTGTATTTGAATTTTAAATGGCGGGGCCTGTTCGGAGCTCTGGAAGCGCCGGGTCTCAAGGCCCCTTGACTACCCTCTTTCTCGAGCCCTCTGTCGCTCTCGGAGGCTCACGGTCCCGAGGACAATAATTGAAGCTGGGGCGGAGCGCAGGGGGCCGGGGAGGAGGGCGGGGAGGGCCGTCTTCTTTGCATTCCAATCTCCGGGATCATGCTTTTTGCAAATAGAGATTGCCAGAAAGAATCTTCCTGCTGGAATTACAGGGGGTTTTTAATCTTCTCATCGGTTTCTCCGGCATGAAGTGCGGGGCTGGCCGTGGGAGGCCCTCCGTAGCCCCCCGGAATGCGACCCCGGGCGCTGGCGAGCCCGAGTCGTCGAGTCGCACGGCCCGGCTTGACACGCCGCGCCCCGCGCCCCCGCCCGTGTGCGCCGAATCCCAATGAGCGGCTCCGGCGCGCAGCTCTGCGCTCCCGGCGGGCGCGGCCCGGGGGCTGGATTAGCGCTGCTCACTTCGGAGGAGGCCTCTGGGGACCCCCGCTAGGGGGACCCCGCGGGCAGGAGCCCGGGAGGAGGTTTCGGGAGGGCGCGCCCGGGGCCCGGGGGCCGCCGTCTCCTGCCTCCCTGCAGCCCGGAGCTCTCCGAGCCGCACACCCGACCCGCCGCCCCCGCTGCCCCCGCTCTGCGCCTTTGCTTTGTGCGGGGACAAGAAGCCACTCTTGCCTTTACCTACAAGTGTGCCTTGACACCTTACAAGTGTTTTCCTACTGACGGAGGCCATTAAGATGGAATTAGGAGACAAGTAGGGAAACCTGGAAAGGGGGTTAAGGCAGGTAGAGTTCCCCCGAAATTCACCGCGAACGGCTTTGCTAAACGTGCCAATTTATGCGGGCGGAGGAGCGCGCGGTGCACACAGCCCCAGGCCGCAGGTTCGCGTGCGCGCGGTGGCGCCTCCTCCGCGGCTGTTCCTCGCCGGCAACAGCGTGTGGCGTTGCAGGCCCAGGGAAGGCAGCCTCGCGCCGACTCGGCCCGGCTTTCCGGGGCCTGCTCGCCTCCCAGGGCGTCCCAGCCGGGCTCCCAGGAAGCGCAGGCTCCAGGCGCGCGGCCTCCAGACGCTGGAGGTGGCAACCTCCGGGTTTACTGCCGCCCACCAGGCCTCCCCCAAAAGGCTCAGGGAGTGAGCGAAGGCAGCTTAGGATCCACGGGCTCCTGGCGGGGAGCAGCCAGGACGCGGGCTCCGGGCCAAGACAGACCCCTCTGCGCTTAGGATAGCGGGTGGGAGCGGTTGGTTCTTAAGCCCGAAAGGAGGGGAAGGATCTCGCCCAGACCTGGCTAACCGCGCAGGGCGAGGGCCAGGAACGGCCTAGCGCCCCTCCCCCAGGCACGCTCCCGCCCCCCGCAGGGGGGCTCCAGAAGCCGGCAGAAAGCCACGGGTCCCCACCTCGGGGCACGTAGAACCCTGGCCTCTGGCCTCCAAGGTAAGGGTGATTTCGAGGGGCCGGCACCTCACAGGGCAGGTTCCCACCGCAGAAACGGCGTCACCGCCCAGCGCCCCCGCTCCTGGCCCTCAGCCTCCCCCCAGGTTTCTTTTTCCCTCGAATCAGGCCTGGGGGTCCGCCAATGGCCTTCAGTGGGGCGGATCGGGGGCGCCGGGGCGGAGAAGGCTGGGCCTGGGGCCGGCTTACCTGCTTTCACCGAGCAGTGGATGTGCGCCTTGGACTCGTAGTACACCCAGTCGAAGCCGGCCTCCACCGCCAGGCGGGCCAGCATGCCGTACTTGCTGCGGTCGCGGTCGGACGTGGTAATGTCCACTGCGCGGCCCTCGTAGTGCAGGGACTCCTCTGAGTGGTGGCCATCCTCGTCCCAGCCCTCGGTCACCCGCAGTTTCACTCCTGGCCACTGGTTCATCACCGAGATGGCCAAGGCGTTCAACTTGTCCTTACACCTCTGCGAAGACAAGGGGACCCCCACCGGCAGATACGTTAGCCTAGGCGGCCGCCACCCCACCCGGCCCCGGTGTCAGCCTGCGCTGCGGGGTCTCAAGGCGCGAGGGCCCTGAGAGGTGAGGAGACCGGGCCTGGAACGGCGCAGCCACACGGGAGAGCCGGCCCTGGGCTGGGGACGCGGGCAGCATGTGCGGAGGAGCGCGGAGCAGCCCTCGGGGTAGGGCTGGGGGCCTTTCTCCAGATCCCGAGAAAGCGGGGGCTCCTAGCGGGGTCCGAGAAGCAAATAGAGAAGTTTCTCTGAAACAAGTGACCTGCGTGTTTCAGACGCCAACTCCGGAGCGCCCGGGGCGCCCTCTGCCAGCCCACCCGCCTCCAAGTTGCCCTCCGCTTCTAGCCCTCTCCCGGGGCCCTTCCTCCCCCTGCCCCCCTCCACCTCCTCCCTGTCAAGAGGACCCCGCAGCAGGCCCGACGCAGGCCTGGGTGCACGTTCCCAGAAATCAAGAAACAATGCACTGTGCGCTTCTTGCAGAACGGAAGGTCTTCCATTTATTTACCTGCGGCCCCAACCCTATCCGAGGCAGGGGGAGGCCAGAGCCGCTGGTGGGGCTGCGGGGTGGGCGGGAGCCCGGGTGGGTGGCGGCCGTGTGAATGCGCGCTTGCAGCGCAGTCCGGGCCCGGATCGGCTTGCTTTATCTGGACAGCCATGTTCTTTCTGCGCGTCCAGCACTTTTCTGCCTGGCTTTTCTGCGGTCTGATCGTGTTTCTTGTTTTCTTTCACCTGTTCCCTTCCTCCCCTCTGGTTTTCTTGGCCCCGCCATAGAATGGTGTCCAGCAAGTTTGAAGAGCAGACTGAGGAGGTGGAGGGAGGGGGAGGGAGCCGGGGGCGCTGAGGCCTCTAGTCCTCCGCAGGAGGCTCCCCGGACGCCGCCCGGCAGGACGCAGGAAGCTCTGACCCGGCAGGGGCAGACGGGGTTACCTGGGGCTCGGATTCGGGGGTCTCCCCGTAATTCTTGGGTCACTTTCAGATAAGCATGCGATGGAAAGCGGCTGGATCGACTGTGCGTGTGTTTGTGGGGGCACTGGCTGGCTTCCGGGCTGCTGAGCCTGCTGCTGGTGGAGGGACACGGGCTTTAAAAGGGGAACGTGCACGGATGGCGATCCTGGCATCCCGAGGAGCCGCAGCAGGTGGAGGCCGGGGCAATTTCAAGCTGACTTTCCTGCAGGGCGGGGCTGGCCTCTAGCCTCCCGGTCTGGAAGGCTGCTCTGCTTGGAGTCCGGTTGTCAGGGTGGAAGGACAGTCTCTACCTGGGGCCCTCGCTGGGGCTGCGTGGGGGGACTCTTTAGAGGGAGTGGGGCGAGGACGCTGGCCCGACGGCTGCCGCGCTTCCAGGGGACATGACAAATTGCGCAACAGGAAAAGCCCTGTGTATCTGGCAGCAATAAAACCCAGTAACACGGTTGTGGAGTTAGACATACAGCAACCGGGGGTGGGCAGGTGGGGGCCGCCCCGTAACAGGTCAGTGCCTGCAGGTTTCTGGGCCGGCCGGCATTTAAAAAAAAAAGTCGGAAGGGCAGAGTTTGAGTGAGGTCATCTTGAGGATTGAACGCGTTTTACATGAAAATCAATCAGTAAACCAGGGTCAGTTTAGAGCTGTGATGTGAGGCCCAGTGCGCGCAGGCGCACACCGCCGACACGCACACGGACCCCCATGCACGCCCGCACCCCACCGCGGCTCCCTCCCCTGGAGGCTGCGCCCAGGAAGCTTTAAACAGCCTCCCAGGAGGGCAGCCAGGGAGAGGCCGGCAGGTGAGGAGGACCCGGCCCCAGCTCTCGGAACTGCGCCACTTGGGCGGGCGTGGAGGACCCCGGGCGGGGAGACCTGGGCCGAGCCGGGCCGCGACGCGAGGTGGCTGTGCGGGTGAGGGGCGGAGGCCGAGGATGGCGGGAGTGGGCACCCCCACCCCGCGCGCCCTCCTCGCCCCGGCTCCGCGCGGCCTCTGCTGGCGGCCGCTCCTCCTCCCGCGCTGGGCGGGATTGTCGCAGGCAAAGCCGGGAAGCCCAGGCCGGTTATTAATTCATTGGGTCGTGTGCCGCGAATCAAGCCCGACTCTGTGCAGCCACCGTGAAGCCCAGCAGGGCCGCCGGGGCCGGGCTTTGTGTCGGCGGAGGCCAAGTTGTTCCCCACGCCTGAGCTCCTGCCCACCTCCCTGATCCGCGGGCCGCGCCGGCGACTGTCACCGCCCGCAGCCGGTGGGCTTTCCCCAGCGCGGGGGCGGGGGCGTCCCAACTTCAAGACGCCCCAGGCCCTCAACGCTCCTCTCTCCACGGTCCTCTCACCACGCTCGGAAGAGCAGACCCCTCCTCAAACACACCTGAGCGCCTTTCCCGGCGGCCCCAGAGCGCACAGGAAATCTATTTAGTGTGGCGGCTCGGGCCCCCACTCCAGGCCTCAGATCCGGCCCTCTGGCCTACGGCCCCCTCGGAGCCCCCTGGCCGCAGCACCCTCGCCTGGCACCCCAGGCCCGCGCGGGCAGAGCGTGTCTGTCTGCGCTTCCCTCTCCCGGGTTAATATTAACCGGCAGCTCCTGCGTTCCAGAACTGCTCTGAAAGTTCCACTGGGGACGATCTCGCCATGCTTGAGGGACTTGGGCGGCAGTCACGTTAGGGACCCAGAGACAGGGAGGGAGACAGAAGAGGAGGGCCGCGCACCTGGGGCACAGCTTAGCCGGTTACTTAAAATGAGGGCGGCGGAGCAGGCTCCCCAAACCTCCCTGGACGCCTCCTTCACCCCGCCCCTGCCCTCAGCACCCGAGCCTCCGCCTTCCCCATCCCTTCCTCCCCCACCCTTAACTCCTGGAGTCGGGAGAAGGAAGGTAGGGGAGGGATCAACCAGGGGGTGCCTCACAGACTGCCAGCCCCCAGCCCCCCTCTGTTTTAGGGGACCTTTGTGGGGTCTGCGATGGAATCCCGGTCTGGCTCTCCACACCCAACCCCCACTTGGGCTGTCCCTCCCCCTCCTTTTGTGTTGGGAACGGGAATAGCCACTGCCCAAGGAAAAAAGTATTTGTTTTCGTTTCGTTCGTCTGAGGGAAGTTGACAGAAGGTCAGAAGTTCAAATGCTGCCAGTGCGCGGCGGCGAGAGTGGCCGGGCGCGGGACCGCTGGGCCCGGCGTCCCCGGGCAGGGCGGACGGGGGTCGGGGGAGGCCCCGGGGCTGGGGGCTCTGGCTGGGACGCGGAGGCCCAGAGGCCAGGCAGGCGGCGGACTGCGGAGGGGGGCGCGGCCCAGGGCAGGCCCACAGAGTCCGCGCTGCGCCCCGGCCCCTGCACCGGCTCCCCCGTCTCCGCGCCCCCTCCGCCGGGGTCACTTCCGCGAGCCCAGCGCTGCTGTTAGCTCTTGCGGTGCCTCCGCTCCGGCGCGTGGAGCAGCAGAGCCCGGCGGCTCCAGCCCAGCCCCGCGCCCACTGAAATCCTAGCCGCGGGGGATCGATAACCCGGGAGTAAGTGGGGCTGCAAGCGTCTGCCTCGCAGCGCGGTTCTGCGCGCTCGCAGTTTCGCAGCAGGGCTGCAAGGCCCGAACCCTGGGGAGGGCTGCGAGCGCAGGACACCCTCTGCGGCATTGGCCTCCTGCAGACCAGGGCAGAAGCTGACCCACTCTGGCTCTGGGACCTCGGGTGTCCACGCCCCCGCCGCTTTCTCCGCAGCGCCACTCTCCTCTCGGGTTCCAAGGGACCCCGGCAAGGCCCCTCCTCCGCGGGCAGTGAGGGTGACAAGAGAATGGGCGCCCTGGGCTAGCAGGAGAACTCTCTCCAGCCAGCTGCAGGCACCGGGCACCCCGTGGCCCGTGCAGAGTTAATTGTGGATCGCGCTGCTCTCTGGCAAAGGCGCGCGCGTCCACACTCGCGGTCCAGATTTAAGGTGGTCGGGAGCAGATGAGGGAGAGCAAGGAAATCAGAACCGGTTCCCGTTCCTCTCCTTTCCGACAGCTGGAGCCGGCTACCCCGCCTGCGCCTTTCTCGGCCCCTGGGAAGCCTGGGAATCTGGTCGGGAAGCGGGGGGCCGGGAGGTAGCGCCTCTCTCGCGGCCGTCCCTCCCCTCCCCCTGCACTCGCGCCCCACCAGGCCACTCCATCAGCCGCTGTGCGCACCTAGCCCTAAAGGTAGGACTTGAATATTTTAATAGGACAATAAAAAGGATGTTGACCTATATTTGCAAGGAAACCCATTTCTGGCTTCAGTTATACGTGCATGGAGTTTCAGAAAGTCTAGAATTGGCTGGGAGATTGGCAGCTCAGAAGTCTCAGAGGAGGTGGGGAGGGAGAGAAGAATTCATATTTTGCTTAGCTTCCCCTCCCCCCTCACTAATATTTATTCCTCTTAATTCTTATGCAAGCAGGTTGCAAAGTAAAGTGGTGCACTGCCAATAAGTTCTAAGTCCCTCCCCTAAGGTACCTCGGGCTTGGGAGAGCGAGAGAGCATCCCTTAAAGAGATATCAATACATTCACACTCTGATGGGCGCAATTGTGGACCTGCAGTCGCAAAGGCAGCTCTGCGATACAGCCAGGGACCTGGGGACGGGTGGAGTCGCCTCTGGAGCCCCTGCCTTTTGTCAGAACCGCCTCCTGGCTTTTCCAGTTGAGAATTCTTTGGTGGGAGGTGTAGGGTGGGGGTAGTCGGGGGAAAGAAAACCACAGAGGCGACGGGAAACCTGGGGGCCCTGCGCCCAAGGCTAGGTTCCTACAGTGTCCAGAGGCCACTTCGTGTTCGTGGGAGGGGTATTCCCACCCTCTCCTTCCATATCCACTCCCGACTTGGAAAGGGCCGACACCCCCAAAGTGAAGGTCTCCCCAAGTTACAAGCCAGGGCAGAGGTAGGATGGGAAAGGCCACTCATCAAATCAGGGCTGTGATGGACCACGTCTGTTCCTGTCCTCACCGCACCACACCCTAAACTTCTCCAGCTGGACCCTTGACCTCCATTCGCCTCCAGGAAGAGGAAGAGATGAGGGGGAGGGCAGGTGGGTGGGGAAGGAGCCGGTGAAATCACCTTCGTATCTGCCCGAAGAGCAAACAGGCTAAGTCTGGAAGTGCTCGGCTTCTCGTAACCCCCCGAAAGCCGCACACTCCACGCCCGCGCTGGGGTCCTACCTGAGTCATCAGCCTGTCCGCTCCGGTGTTTTCTTCATCCTTAAATATGATGTCGGGGTTGTAATTGGGGGTGAGTTCCTTAAATCGCTCCGAGTTTCTGGAGATCTTCCCTTCATACCTTCCGCTGGCGCCTAGGGTCTTCTCGGCCACATTGGGGATAAACTGCTTGTAGGATAAAGGGGTCAGCTTTTTGGGGTGCCGCCTCTTTCCGAACCCCCTGCCGGGTCCGCACGCCAGCCCGGAGCACACCAGCAGCGAGGAGACGAGGACAAGCAGCAGACATCTCGCCAGCAGCAGCATCTCGCCCATGGAACTGATGACTTCCGAGCTGTCCCCAGCGGGTCCGTGCGCGGGTGCGCGCGGCGGGTGTGTGCCTGTGCGCTCTCTCTTGCGCTCTCCCTTCCTCGCTCCGGCTCGCCCTCTCGCTCGCTCTCTCGCTGGCTGCCTCGCGCTTTCTCTTCCTATATAACCTTGCCCGCCGCGGCTGCGGGGGCCTCTCCACCGCTCCCCACCCAGACGAGGCTTGGAATGGCAGGCTGCCGGCCGCTGATAACGGAACACATCGGAGTTGGGTCGCGAGACAGCAATCAAAAGACAAAAAGAGTCTGATTTTAAATGGTAGCAAGCCTGGAGAGCTTGTGAGAGAGGCTGCCTTTAGCACTATATTATAGCTGCCAGGGGCGCATCTGATTGGCCAAAGCTGCACAAGCTTGTCTTCTGATGTTAACCCTGAAGAAGACTACATTTTTTTTTCTGTTGCTGCTGTTGCTTTATTTTCACCTGAAGGCTTCGAGTTAAAAAAAAAAAAAATCTTTCCTAAGATAAAGGTGGTCGGGAGGGAGGAGCGCAGGTCTTGGGCTAACAGCAGCTACTCCCGGCTTTGTGTGCGTCCTCGTGTTTCCCCCTGACTCGCCCTGGAATGGTAGGTGCTTCAGTAAAAACCAACTTAAGTTTTTAAAGGACAGTCGAGCCCCCCAAGCCTCAGTCATCGAGCACACAGTCGCTCACACATTTGAGGGCCAAGCTGCCAGCTGTTGTTTAATGTTTCTTCCCCAGAGACCTGCTCATGCAGGCTGGGTCTCCCTGCATTCTGAAGAAAGGGGAGTGAGCCCCTTCCCAAAGACCAAGCATCATCATTATGAGTGGCCATAACTTAAAGCACTGCTATTTGAAATGCTTTCAGTGCCTTAGAAAAATGTAAGGATACTGCTCTTTCATTGTGAGTCAATTAATACTTTATTTTTTAAGCTCTGCAAATGGGATGGGGGCGTGCTCAAGGGCAGGTACAGAGTGAGCTGCGGGCGTCCGGGTGGATGGGCACAGTAGGTCTGGGGATGCACCCTGGCACAGAGGAGAGAGTGGGGGCCAGTGTGTGCACTGGGTGGGCAGAGGCCATTGGGGGGGCAGGCGAGTGGGTGAAGCTGTGCTCACACCACCCCCACGATCGATTAGAGCAAAGTGCAGAGCCAGGGATGAGCTGAATATGGAATTCAGGCTCCTTGCAAAGCTGTCCTTATGTGGGGGCTCAGCAGGCCACTGGTCTTCAGGCACAGGAGCCGCCAGGTCCTAGGGGCTGCAGCCCAAGGGGCTAGGGACCCTGACGGACAGTATTCTGGGTGATGAGGGGCTTCCTAGAAAGAGGGCACAGTGCCCAGGAGTGGGAAATCTTTGAGTCCAGAATCACCTCACTTCTTGCAGAAAAAGGAAAAAAAAGTCTCAAAAAGTTCTAATTAAACCAGGAAAATAAAATTTGAAGCTCCCCCTGCTTTTTTTTTTTTAGACAGGTCATGCCCTTGCACTCCTCACCTGCCATCCCACTCATGTACAGGAATTCCTCTAGCGTGGGGTGAGGGAGTGCGGGCTCTTCACCTGGAGGGGAACCCTGACCCGGAGGAGTCAGCAGATGCTGGGGATGTGGCCCTGTGAAGGTGAACAGTCTCCCTGGACCCCAGACTCTCGGAGTGAAGGGGGAGAGGTCCCAGATGAAGCTCAGCTCGCAAACAACGGACATTTCCAGACGTTCCTTTTGCGGACCGACTTTGTGTGTGTGTGTGTGTGGTGGGGAGAGGAGAGAAGCATCTTTAGACACATCTGTCTTGGCCATAAGAGGCTGGGCAGAACAAGACTCGGAGGTCTGGTCCCTTCGGGAAGGTCGACTCAGGCTCCCCATTCCACCTCTCTTTCTTGTGCTTTCCCTTGGTTTGTGAAGAGCCCTGGTCTCAGGAGGAAAGCGTCATGGGGGAGCAGCGTCCGCTTGCCCAGGCCCCAGCAGTCTCCACTGAGCGGAGCTGGAGCTCAGCTGAGCCCAGGGGTTCTCCAGGCCGCGTAGGTCCGCGCTGCCTGCCACGTTCCCAGTAAAAACAGACACAAAGCAGGATGCGTGTCCTCTCCGCAGGAGGCTGGCCTGTTTGGTGTGGCCAACATCGCTGGGGGGTGCCGGGGTGGGACCAGTGACCTGGCCCAGCGGGACGCTGGCAAACCTTTTGACCGCCCTGCTCCACCCTTGGTGTCTCCTCTGGTCTCAGTCCTACTCCCTCACAAACGCAGGTGAGTGCAGACGGCCCCCAGCAGGGGTTGCCCCCCTGGGGCCACACTTCCCTGAGGGGCAGGCTGGGCAGGCTGTGTTTTGGAAGCAGAAGCCTGAGCTGCACAGAGTTCCGCATGGACACAGCTGGACGTGGGGTGCCCCCAGGTGCAGTCAGCGCCCTCTTGGCAGACAGCAGGGAGACATGGCTTGGCATTGAACTCGGGCGACTCAGGACATTTCCTCAAGCCTCCCTGCCGCAAAGGGTGACCCGAGGCCGCCTCGCTCACCTCCATCCCTGGACAGCATATCAGGGGCCACCCCCTGCGGGCTGGGTCATCCTCCGGAGTGAGATAATCCTGGGCCAGAAAGCCTGCCCGATGCCTAAGTTCAGAGGGCCTGCTGCCTGCGTGGGATGGGGGCAGATCAGCACAGAGAGAAATCCCGCTTCTGTGCGTTCTCAGAGCTAGGCTGCTGCCTGAAGCCCCAGAGAAGCTGCTGCTCTGCCCTCCAGCCCCTCACTGCCCGTCCCGCCAGCGCACCGGCTCCCACGGCCCAGGCCCGCCTCCCCTCCGGATGCCAGGCGGCTCTGTCTCTTTGCCTTCTCGCCCCTTCCCCACCCGACAATTTGGGCCCCTCCGCGGCGCCAGCAGAGGCTCCAAACCCCGTCTCTCTGACAAGGCCGCACACCCGGACGACCCTGGGCTCCAGTCCTCTTCCAGCCGGGCCCCGCCTCTGCTCCTGGGGGCCGGGGCATCCCTCCCTCACACCTCCCTCCAGCCTCCCCCATCCCCCACCCCTCGCCCAGCGTCCCCGCGCTGAGCTGCCTCCTCTCCTGCCCCAGCTCCCGGCTCCCTCCCGGGCACTGCCCGCGCCCCCCTTCCGGCCCCCGCCGCTAGATGGCGTCCTCACTCTGCCTTCCGCTCGGGCGCGGCCGGTTTGGGAAATCCCCGCAGTCCCAGGCTGGGAGGCCCGGGAGCCAGGCAGCCTCCTTGCTTCATCCTCCCCTGGTCCCGGCAGCAGTTTCTGCGTCCCCCTCACCTCCTCACCTTCCCTTCCCTTCCCCAGATTGGCACCCGCCTGGCCCTGCAGTGATGGAGCCCGCCTGCTGCGCGTCTCCAGGTGCTAGCTCTGTTTCTGGTCTCTGGGGTTGGCCTCTAATCTTCCACGTCCTCCTACCCTTTGATTTTTCTTCCTTGTAGTAACTCCACGCAACCTCTTTCCATCCAGCCATCCGTCTCTGCTTCTTTCTGGATTTTCCCGGTTTTGGCCAATGGAAGCTCTGCACTCCAGTTCCCCCGTGATGGCGGCCAGGGCTCTTTGAACTGGGGATGCGGCCCTGAGCCCTCCTTTCCTAACTCCATAGCCCTCCCCCAGGGATGTGGGTCTCCAGCTTCCTGGAGGGCTCAGCCTTTGATAGCCCTGGAAATCCAGCCACACCATGCATAGCCCCCTGATTGCGGCCTGGCTGCAGGTGGGTTGAGGCAATGCTCTCCTCTCCATGCCAAAGCCCAGATTTGGGTGGCTGCAAAGCTCTCTGGATTGCTACATCCACATCCTCGTGGCACCAGCGCTGAGGGCAGGCCAGCTGGAAGGCAGCTGCCAAGACACACAAGGCCTCTGGGAACCATGGCCGGTATGCAGTGCCAGCTCTGCCGGGTGCCCACTGTGCAGCGTTTCTCAGCAGTGCCGTGCAGCGGGCACCGGGCCACCCCCAGCTGCCCATGGGCCCCATGACTGTGGGTGCAGCCCGGCGTCTTCCCGGCCTGGGCTACTCTGTGAATCAGGGGTGCAGGTGACACTTTGATTCTCACCCTCATGCCTGTCCCACTGCGCACAAACTCTGTGGAGCCCCGTGGAGCCTGCTGGAGCCCCGGCTGACATGCATGAGGGCTGCAGGCTCCCAGAGATGAGGACACAGTAGATTCTGGGGATGTGAGGAAGATCACACAGCCAGTGGTGGAAACTAAACCTGTGCTCCATCAAAGTAGACATCCTGAGGCAGGGAATCTGCTCAGACGTGAACATGCGGCCTGAACTATGCTGCTGTGTGACTTTGAGCTGATTTTCTCTCTTTAGAGCGTTGCCTACCCTTGTTGAGTGGCTTTGCCTTCATGTTAAGCAATGGATATTTCTTCTTGTTTCTAAATAATGCCACAGGCGTGTGGCTCGTACAGTCTCAGAGTGGCCTAGCACCACTGTTGGGGGTCCTGAAGCTACATTCGGGAGTTGGGAAGGGACACACAGTGTGGACAGTGGTCTGTGCCCAGGGAGGAAGGGACCTCGAGTCCCCATGCTGTTCCCTGCACCCCAGCCACCTAGACATCCTTCCGTGAGACCAACATTCCTTCCATCTTGGAACCTAGTTAACACACAGACACCCTGGAAAGTTAAGGAATTAAACCCTCGTGCGCGTGAGAATCACCTGGGGAACTGAAAAAAGCCTGCAGGCAGTGCTGAGGCCTCACTCCTGAGCACTCAAATCAGGATTTCTGCTTTGCTGACTTCCCGGATGGGAATCCCCAAAACCCAGGGGCAAGCATGGGAAGGGGAGATGTGCGTGCAGCTGTCAGCTCCAGGCCCCTGCTGCTCCCCCACAGCCTCCAGACGCTCCCCAGCCTCCAGATACGCCATCTGCCGGCTCCCTGCGCCCTGCCCCAACGCTCCCCATCCTGTTCTAAGCCTGTGCGCCTTGGGCCCCATGTGCTCGGCTGGGACTGGCATGGAGCTGTACACAGAGCTTCAGACGGCAGCGGTCAGACGCCTGTGGGGTGTGTGCGTGTGAGCTTCGGATTCTTTCTGGAGAGCGCGTGGAGGGGATCTGGTGAGGGGTGAATGTGATGGAGCTGCATGCAGTGACTGGAGGCTGGGGTGCCTTGGAGGAGTGAGGACGAAGCTGGGTGGGGGATGGGGGAGTGCTGCCCTGAGCAGCTTTTGCCAGAGCCTCCGAAGCTGGGACCAGCCCACTCCCATTGCAGGAGGGGCTCCCTGGCTTGCTGGCTCCATAACTGCCCTTCTTCACAAGTGAGGCCGTGGAGCCTGCTCTTCCCCACTTCCTGCACAAAGGCTGTTTCCTTACCGGAGCAGAATTAAGCCAAGATTCACCAGGCAGGGCGGGCAGCTGATGCCATAAGTTCTGCTCAGAGAACCAGTGTCACCGAGGCTGCTCCCATGCCCCGTGCTCCACACCCTTCCCTGCTTCTGCTCTGCCCACTTCCACACTCCCTCGGGCCACGGAACTGTCATGACTCAGCCTGAGAGCAGTGGCTCCCACGTCGCCTGGAATCTCCACCAGTCAGAGCACAGATCCCCAAGATCCTTCGGGGCTGGATTTTCTAGAGACCTTAACATCCCGGTAGGGTCAGAGGTTATCTGGAGATGTCCCCGTGCACGGGGCTGTGGCGAAGGAGGGTTGCGGTCCGTTTGGACTAAGGAGATCCTCAGGGCTGCACCCAACCTCGCACCCTGAGCCACAAGCACCCAGGCAAGCCATGCAGCCCCTTGAGACTTCTGTTTATCTGCGATGTGGGAGTCTGAAGTCAATGGTGCCAAAATCAACAGTACCAGTGCCAGAAGCCCTTCCAGCCCTGGGTTCTACGAGGCCCTGGTCTTAGCCTCAGGAGAACTCATGCAGCAGTCCCTCTTCAGAGTGAGGAAAACCACGCATCAACCCCCACCACACCCCAGTTCTTGCTGTGTGTCCTACACAGGACCCAAGAGTGATTCTCTCCTGCCCCTTCCGTTCGGTGGGGGCCCCGCCCACACTGGGATCAGCCCCATTCCAGCAGCCGTTCCTGTTGCCTTGGCTCTGTTCTTCGCTGGAGTGAGTGCTAGCCAGCAGCGGGCACCCTGGGGGGACCCAGGGATCACCATGGGGACCTGCTCAGTGGCAGGCTTCTCAGGGAACAGGGCAAGGCTGCCCCAGGAGGTTGAGGGGCATGGAACCCCCCCAACCTCATCTCTCCAAGCAATATTTCCCTTCTCTGCTTTCTTGAGAGAGGATCTGGCCCACTTCTCTCTTAATGTGCAAAATTAAGAGCCAGGGCCAGCAGTGGCTGAGGCTGTTTTGGTAGCAGATGCACAGAGGCAGCTGTAGGGGCTGAGGCCTGGGCACCACAGGTGCAGGGAGAATGTGTGGGGCAGGGGCTGGGTACATCTATAGAGGTGGGAAAAGGGCACAGAAAAGGAAACTGAGGCCCAAACACACATTTGGGCTTCAAAAAAAGCTGTTAGAACCAGAGTCATTCGACAGACTTTGTGCTTGTAATTTTCACATTATTCTCCTGTTTGAGGAATTTTTGACAGGCACACCTGGCTGCATTGCTGGCGGCTTGTTTCTTTCTCTGGGACTGTGGGATGCACAGAGAAGGACCTGTGTTTCCTGAGGAGGAATTCCCGACACAAGGACAGAAGCCACATTTCAGAGGGAGGCTGTGCAGGGCACTTCTGGGATCGCACGCAGAACCCCAGGGGGAGTGGAGTCCACAGCTCGTGGGGCACTCTGGGCTCCGGGGGCAGAGCACTGTGCAATGTGCACTCAGACGAAGGGGTGATGGTTCTATTGGGGCAAGTCTATGGCCCCTCTTCCAGCCACGCCACTGACGTGCAGTCAAGGAACCCAGCAAAGGGACCGCAGCTTTCTCAGGCAGGCGGTCTTTACACACTGACCATCTCACCAGGGAGCTGCACTCAGCAACAGGGAACTCAGACTTGTAACTTCAGGTCATAGTAACACTTATGCAGTGTTGGTCATGTCTTGGAATTGCTCTAGGATTAAATTTTAATATATTAATACAAGCAACCCTATCAAGGAGGGACCACTGCACAGATGGGGAAACTGAGGCACAGGGAGACGAACTATCTCCTCTGGGATCACAAGCCTGATCTGTGGTGGGGCCTTCAGTCAAATCCAGATGACATGCTGAGAACTTCCCCTCTGACTCTCTCCGTGGGCCGCGATGCTTCTGGAAGCTTCCATGTGGCACTCAACACTGTTCTGTTTGGGTGTGTCATTGGGTAAGGGGAGGGAGGCAGGTAGAAAGAGGACCCCCTCCACCAGGAATACAGATTAGGGAGCCCCACCTGGACAGGAAATAGGAGACGACCCAGAAGAGAGACACCACAGCACCCAGGGCCAGGCATTTTGGGCCAGGCAGGACGTTGTCCCAAGGTTCTGGGAAGGGGGAGAATCGGGGGTGCCTGACAGAGGTGTTCCTGCCCTGCCCGCGGCTCCTTGCACAGTTCGGAAGCCCGTCCCTCTGGACAGCAGCAGCCTGCACTGCCGGGCAGGGCTGAGTCTGTGCAGAGCCTTAGTGCCCGTTGCCTCCCTTGTTGCAGGGGGCAGACCACCACCTCTCCCCACTTTCCAGAGGAGTAGGCTGAGGCTCCCACCGAGACCTCACTGTCCACTCACAGGACCACTGGGAGGGGGAGGGGAAAGGCCCACAAATGCCAGGAGAGGAGAAGCACTGCTCATGTGAGGAGCCATCACTTCCACAGATGCTCCTCTGTGGTCCATGGCTCCACTGGGTGCCTGTGGAGGACATCCCAGGAGAGTGTCCGAGAAGGCGCCCGTTATGGAGGAGCGTACAGCGTCAGGGTGGCGCTGGCGTCTGTGCACGGGATGCTCAGGTGACTGCCCAGGACCACTCAGCCGTGAGCGGTCAGCATGGGGCCAGGGCTGCCTGCAGACTCCAAGCTGGAGCAGGGCCGTGTTTCCAGGCGAGCTGTGGTGTCACCAAGCAGGGGACACACGCTCAGGCCTCAGGGTTAGTCATGGCCAAGGTCATGGGTTTCTAGCCCTTTGGGTTCCTCAGGTCACGGTGGGAAGGAGCAAGGCCCAGAAGGGGAGGAAGTTCTAGGCAGAGCAGTCTTTCCCTGGCCGTCCTCAGCAGGAGGCTCTGTTTTGTGGTTTGGGGCACTCCCACAGTGGAGGGCTACACGGGGCACTGCAGCTTCAGAAAGGATGGAGGTTGCTGGACATAGCTGCCTCCCCCTCAGGCCCTCTGCGGCCGCCACTCAGCGATCTCTGTGCACAGTGCCATGCCCGGGATCAGCGTGTCCCAAGCCTCCACGTGTCCCATGAAGAACACATGTTCTCACGGGAGAACAGAGGCGGCGGGCACACTACTGCTCATAGAGGCTGAGATGCCTGTCCTGTCCTGGTGGCCAGATGGCAGCTTTTGCTGGTTTTGATTTTATTTTCCCGACAGATGATTGGTGCAAGCAGTGGCTGTGATACAGGAATCTAAGCAGACGGCGTGATTGCCAGGACTCACTCCAGCCTTGGGTCTTCCATTTGCCTCTACCTCCCAGGAGGCTCTTTTTCTCTTTTCCTTTATTTTTTTGAGAGTGTCATGCTCTGTTGCCCAGGCTGGTGTGCAGTGGTGAGATCTCAGCTCACTGCAGCCTTTGCCTCCCGGGTTCAAATGATTCTCCTGCCTCAGCCTCCCGAGTAGCTGGGACTACAGGTGTCCAGCACCACGCCTGGCTAATTTTCGTATTTATAGTAGAGATGGGGTTTCACTGTGTTGGCCAGGGTGGTCTTGAACTCCTGACCTCAGGTGACCCACCCACCTTGGCCTCCCAAAGTGCTGGGATTACAGGTGTGAACTACCGCGCCCAGCCATCAGGAAGCCCCCTTTCATGATTTCAGACCTGAGGGACCACCATGACGTCTGGCTGACTGTCTGGCAGTCTTTAGCCTCCAGCGTGGTGAGGTCAGTGCCGCCGTCCCTTCTGCCTTGGACGTCTCATGGCTCTGCGTGTGTGTTCTGGAGGTCTGCTGTGACAACCTGCCACAGCGCGGCGGAGGCAAACAACAGCAAACTCCTCTCTCATCGTGTCATGAATCTAGAAGTCCGTCTTTTGTTATTGTTGCTGTGTGTTTGAAGGGTGAAGGCTGTGTGCTAGATTTCTTTTGGGTCTTCCAGTGTGGCTGAGACGGTGCTCCACTCTGAGTCTAAGGTGTAGGAGGAGCATCTTATATCTGGGCAGGCCTTGAAAGCTGGCAAAGCTTGTTTCCACCCACGATCTCACGGGCCTCCCAGCGTCCCTGTGCAGTCAACAAGGTGGTGGGGGCACCCCTACATTCACAGACCAGAAGACAGAGGCTCAGAGGGTTAAGTGGTCTCCCACGAGATGCCCTGTTGGAGAGTGGGGAGCAGAGGTGTAACTGCAGCCCATGGTTCCGGGATCTTTATTCATCAACTCTTCATGAACCCAGAGAGGGAAGAGTTCAGATGTGTTCCTCTCCCTGCATTTCTGTCCCTTAAACTCGGATCTCCCATTTCAAGCATGCAGAACCCCGTATCTCAGAACCAATGACTCAGTCCAGACCACGCCTTGTGACTCTGTCTCACTTCTGTTCCCAGGTCCAGGACAGCCTCTCCACCTCTTCTGTGACTCTCCTACCTTCTCAACCTGTGGCCCAGGGACTTCTGTCTTATTATGTCATAGGCGTGTGGCTGATGACCTCTGGACCACTGCTTACATCATATTTTACTTTGGGAGATGCTGTTTGACTTTTGACTTTGGGGTGGTTGTTAGTATCCTCAACATATTTGCTAATTTCCAGAAAAATACCTTCAGAGTATCTGTCTTACTCATCTCTGTAGGTCACACAGCTCCCAGCTCAGAAGATGCTTAAGAATTATTTGTCAGTTACCAGAATTTTATTACTAATTAGCCAGTTAAACTTGTGGCATGTTGTGGAATGCATTTCAGTAGTTGCTATTTAAAAAGTCAACCAACACCCCAAAGCAAGCTAACAACAAAAAAATAACAACAATGAAGTATGGGAACTGAAAGCTTCTTTTCTTCCCAAGCGGAAGCTGCAGGCTCGGTTTTCAGTTGTTCTGATGATAGAGTTGATCAGAGTGGGGCTGGAGGGAAGGCCGTTCTTTCCCTCCTATTTCCATGTGTTGCACCGTTGGCCAACGAGCCCACAGCACTGCTCAAAGGAACCACAGGGCTCTGAACATAGTTCCCTGTAAGCAAAATGGGGACAAAGGTTTACTTCGTGGGTGTCGTGGGATGCACTGAGGTGTGGCAATGGGTGTGTGGTCACAGCTCGAGCCTGGAGCCCAGGGTGTGCTCCGCAGGTGAACAAACGTTGCTTCACACCTAGACCACTGACAACACTGGCATTGCCTTTCTGGGACTCACCGCTTAAGTTGGAATAAATACACATAAGGCCAAAGGCAAGTCAATGTAGAATATGCAACTGTTTTCAAACAGAACAGGTCAAATAGCAGGGATCATCTTTCGTTTGACAAAAGAGGACGTTTCAATCCAACTGAATTAACTTGAATAATGTTTCTTTCTGTCAGGGCTGTATTCCCCGGCCCCTCCCAAGCAGCGAATGGGACGAGCCACCGTGAAGGCGTCACGTGGGAACCCTGCTGGGACCTGTCCCATTAGTGTGTGCATGTGGCTCGTGGAGCGTCTACACTCTTAAAAATAACCTCGCGAATTTTTTTATTTAGAGTGGAAACTCTCCACGGCTTTCTGGCTCTTGACACGTAAGGACTCTCTGCGGCGATGCCAGGCAGCCTGAGAGTGTGGCACTGCTAATAATGACGTCTTTTCAGGGGCGTCTGGTCCTCGCTGTGGTGCTGTGGGGCTGAGGCAGACCATGTACTATGATCATCTCCACTTGACAGGTGAGGAAATTTAGGGCTGGGGCGAGACTGAATGACTTTGCCTACGGTCACTGGGCGATGTCCTCACCCTTGCTCCACGGTTCCTTCCATTTCTCGGTCTTTGAACTCAGGAGCTGAGTGTGCTGCTGTGGGATGACCTTGAACTCCACTCTCCTGGCCCTAACGCCCGAGCTGCCAGTGGTGTCTCAGGCCTGGGTGCCGAAGTGCACTCTCAACACGTTTCTTTGCCCCAGTGAGGATGGCTCCTGTGGCTTCTGCACGGACTTGTTGCTGGTGAGGACTGGGCTGTTTTTACAGCAGTTTGTCCACTGAGAGGGGAAGTGGCATCTTCCCTGGACGGCGCTCAGGGTCATTTGTTTCCCCAGATGGGGAGTTGGAGGGGCCTGAAGGAGGTCGGGCTGGGGGAGGGCGGGATGCCAAGAGAAACCTAAAGGTATGAGACCAAGTCAAACGCAACACTTCTCCCCTCGGCCTTTCAGCGTGAGGATGGCTCACCCCAAAGTACACAAACCAACAGACTGAATCCCAGCTCTGTTTGAGCAGTGCCCACACAAAGCCTGCCCTCTGGAGTCCTCCTCCCAGGTCCACCCCGCCATGGTAACCGCTGAATTCGCTGGGCCATGGGAGCAGGCCAAGTATGTGCACAACTGTCCTGGAGCCCCCTCCAGGGGCAGACGCTGTTTGAATGTTGCGTACATGTTTTCTTTCTTATCCTGACATATTTATACCCTAGTTTTGTTCTGTTTTGCTCAGTGGAGGAGCTGTGGGGTTAGGAGGTGACGGAGCTGCCGGGAGAGCCTTTGTATCAGATTGGTTAAGAAGGCCCACCTGTGGTTCCTAAAATTCTACCACTAAGGGCTAGTAGAGCCATCGCTCTCCAGCACGCACACATCAGTGGGCTTGGATGAAATTTCAAAGCTGCATGCCAACGTGATCACATGCATTTTGATTCAGCTGTTAAGGAAGAAGTAAGTGTAAAGGCTTTAGATACCTTAGGCAACAGTTCCATAAAGGAGGCAGTAAAACATGTAATTAGGCAAATCAAATAAGGCACAGCAACAGCTTTCAACTGTTTAGTCACATATCAGTTCCCATTAATTTACTGTGGGCTTAAATGAGGTCTGCATTTTTATAATCCCCTGTAAAAATTAAAGCCATGGCAGCAGCATGGTTTGCTTTTAAGCATTACTTCCTCCGGTCTCAAGGTGCTATGACAGTGATGGTATCATCTCATCTGCTGGAAAGGGGAAGAACAAGGATGGGATCTTTCAAGGACAGCGTGGCAAATCCGGGGACTGCATCAACATTCTCTTAACTTCAGCTTTATAGGGCTGCGTCCAGAGGAATCCTTGAAGCGTTATGGTCTTTAGGTAGCTTAGTCCCTTTCAGTTATGACAGTTTTGCCCAAACCTGCTGTGACGTGACAACTAATCTATCGGTCACCTTTCTTTGTAGAAATAATCAATTCTAATCAGTAATTGCTTTTGGGCAATAGTTCAATCCTACTGTCATCTTTTGGCTTCCAGCAACATAACATCATCTGAGTAGCTCTAAGGGCAATAATACATTTTACTATGATGATATCCAAGCCCAGACAGTTATTTATTCTTGGGCTTAACCATTAGGTTAACACACAGTGCCTGTTTCCACACTTAATTCTCAATCCCCCCATTATGGGAAGGAAGTGTGTGTGGGAGTCTGTGTCTTCAGAATGTCAGACATCTGAGTCCCTGAAACGAGTTGTCTTTCTTAGTTTTTGGAGAGATGTTTGGTGGCAGGTGGACACAACCTGGGATTATTGAAGTGATTTTTTGGGGGAATATTCTGCAGGGTCTTGCAGATTCGGCACAAGAAGAAAGATTGGTTGAGAAAAACGGCATTAGATCAGAGGGAAACAAAGAATCTTATGCAGAGTTTTCAAACATAAACCCATATTTACATGGCTAAGCAGCACACTGGAAGGGAAAACAGCCAGCGCAAATAAGTGTGGAAGCAAGGCACAATCTTAGCAAGGACATGGTTCCTCCTTTTCCTTCCCCTCCTCCACTTGGTTTCCTCGCTCTCTTAGAACTGGGCTGCTCTGAGGCTGGGTGCGGTGGCTCACACCTGTAATCCCAGCATTTTCGGAGGCTGAGGTGGGCGGATCAAGAGGTCATGAGATGGAGACCATCCTGGCCAACATGGTGAAACCCCGCCTCTACTAAAAATACAAAAATTAGCTGGGCGTGGTGGCGTGCACCTGTAGTCCCAGCTACTCGGGAGGCTGAGGCAGGAGAATCCCTTGAACCCGGGAGGCGGAGGTTGCAGTGAGACGAGATCGTGTCACTGCACTCCAGCCTGGCAACAGAGCAAGACTTCTTCTTTTTCTTCTTCTTCTTCTTTCTTCTTTCTTCTTTCTTCTTTCTTCTTTCTTCTTTCTTCTTTCTTCTTTCTTCTTTCTTCTTTCTTCTTTCTTCTTTCTTCTTTCTTCTTCTTCTTCTTCTTCTTCTTCTTCTTCTTCTTCTTCTTCTTCTTCTTCTTCTTCTTCTTCTTCTTCTTTCTTCGAGAGACAGAGAGAGAGAGAGAGAACTGGGCTGCTCTGTCCTCTCATCTCAGTGTGTTCTCTGCATAGGTCTGAGCTGCTGTATTCCTGAACTACAGGATTTTCTGTGATCTCACTTGGCTTTATGAGACCCCCTTCTCAGATTGGTGGTTGAAATGTCTAGTATGTCTTATTTACTCAATAATACATTCCTAAGAAGTTTAATTAAAATGAGGGATATCTGTTCTTGACTGTTGTCTTAGGTTTGGGACCTCTATCAGAAATAATGGGAAATTAATGCCACCAGGGCTTTGGAGAGCTGCTTTAAATCAGGTACGACTACCACGTGCTCCTTAGGGACGTCTCACATCGTGACAGTTTTCCGGATTCTTTTTCTTTTTTTCTCTCTCTTAAGGTAGAGAAAGAAAAAAATTCTTCTTTTTTTTTTCAGTAGGATAAACCAAGGCACTTGCTCTGGGTACAAAGGTTTTTAAGATATTAGTTATGAAGGAATAAAAATCCTATTAAATTATTTATAAATGGAAACAACCCCAGAAGCCACACACACAATTAGGCCTTTCAGCCTTCTATTCTGAAAGCCAGATAAATCATCAATCAGAGAGCAAAGATGAAAATCAAAACAAACACAAAGTGCTCAGAAGCCGACCATAAAAGAGGGAACAGAACGTGGTCTAGAAGATTCTCCTTGTCTCTAAGCAGGGCACAGTCCACAGACATCCCAGAAACCTTTGAATTTCTGACTCATCAAAAAAAACCAACCAACCAATCAACCAAACAAAAATCCTGAAAAACAACCAGAAAAGGAAAAGGAAAAGCATGTATGTTGTCATCCCAGGAGGCCGGCATCAAAATCTAGAAGTAAAAGGAAAGTGAGGAATCTGTTCCAACCCTCTAATGTTCTAGATGAGGAAACCGAAGCTTGTCTAATGCAGGTGACTTGCTCATGTCAAGGGCTGAAGGGGTTGCATGGGCAGAACTGGAAAACAGACCCTGACTCTCAGATCACAGCATGCGGTCTGACTATACTGGGGCCTCTCTGGTGGATTCCCAGTCCTGCTCATGGACCAGCCCTAAAATTCAAGGAACTATGCACCCAGGTATTTTTCAGAGGCTGGAGACATCCGGAAGAAGCTTGTTCTTTGGTTCATGTACCATCATTTATCCCTGTGTCCACTTATTTCACAATCGTTTAGTCAACTCCAATTGTGCTAAGACCATATGCCAAGACTCTTGGTACAAACATAAGATCCAGTCCTGTGGTTGAGGAAAGAACTCAAGGCAGAGAGTCCTATAAGGAGCCACACCAAAGGGGCTCTGGGGTCATGTAGAAGAAAGCACGGAGTTTTCATGCTTGCTTCTGTGCCTCAGGGGTCATGTGCATTTCTCGTCTAGGGTGCCATACACCTACCTCAGAGTGGGTACAAACCTGGAGACCACATCCCTTTCTGGCACCACAAGGATCTCCAGTTCCTCATGGCAGAGGACTTTCTGTTTTAGCTTCTGTTTGTTTCTGATGAAGAGTCCTGGGCAAAGTCACATTTCTTTTGTGCTTTTTTGAGTGAAAGTTAGCATTTCCCCATTCCCTTGTTGACCACTTCCCTATGATAGAAGCCCTTCCATGTTCAGGGTGAGAATGAGGTCCCCGCCTCGAACGAGCAAAGGCCAAGTCCGCTACTGCTGCTTTCATAAAATCCCAGCTTCCAAGAAACCATGGCTGGTCTGATGACCCCTTGGGGTTGTTGCAACGTCAGTTCACAAGCTTAAGGCTTGACCTTAGCTTTTTTTTTTGTTTTTTAAATTTGAAGTCACCAGAGCATATCTCTTTATTTCCTTTCCAGGTATGTATTAGACTTTCAGAAAATGACATGTTACTCATCATCTCTTCTTTGTGCAGGAGGGGGTGTGGTCCCAGCTTAGTTCAGTCTGCCATATTGTTGCACCTAGCTCTCTGTTGATTTCATTTTCAGGCAGCTCTCCGTTTAGTGGCAGAGATGGCTCTTGGCAGTGCCTGGCTTAGGTGGTCCTTAGCATCCCTAGTAATTCTGCTAAAAGGCTTGGATTTGTCTTTCTCGGTTCACATTTCTGGACCGGTTATTGTGTGCACAGTATCAGGATCTCTCTCTTCTGGTCTGGGCAAAGTACTTCTCCAGGAAGAGACCTCTGGTGGAACGCCCTGCCAGGTTGGCACAAGGTCCAAAGAGAGACTTTGTAACCAGAAGAAGGAGGTGACAATGTTGACAGGCTACCGTGCTTTGTTTTATTCAACATTGTGGTTATTTTGACTTACCAAGGAGACTGCAAACTGTATAATCACTATGGAGAACAGCATAGGGATACAGGGTTCCTTGAAAATCCAAAAATAGTTCTAGCATATAATCCATCAGTATTAGACTATTCTGGCATTGTTATAAAGAACTATTTGAGACTGGGGAATTTATAAAGAAAAGAGGTTTAATTGGCTCATGGTTCCACAGGCTGTATGGGAGGCATAGCTTGGAGGCCTCAGGAAACTTACAATCTTGGTGGAAGGCAAAGGGGAAGGAGGCACGTCTTCCATGGCTGGAGAAGGAGGAAGAGAGCATAGGGGGAGGTGCTATGCACATTTAAACAACCAGATCTTGTGAGAACTCAGTCACTGTCATGAGAACAGCAAGGGGAACTCTGCCCCCATGATCCAATCAGCTCCCACCAGGCCCCTCCTCCAATGTTAGGAATTACAATTAGACATGAGATTGGGACAGGAAAATAAATCGAGATCATACCTCCAGTCATTCCCCTTCTGGGTATATACCCAAAGGAAATACCATCAGTGCCCTGAAGAGCTAGCTGTCCACGCCACATGTCCATTGCTACACCGTCCACAGTAGCCAAGCTACGGAATCACCCTAAGCATCCATTGGCAGCTGAATGGATAAAGAAACTGCAATGTGTGTACACAATGGAATACTATTCAGCTATAAAAATCAGTGAAATCCTCTCATTTGCAGCAGCATGGATGGAGCTGTTGAACATCATACTCAGAGAAATAAATAAGCCAGACACAGAAAGTCAAATACGCATGATTTCACCTCCATGTGGAATCTAAGAGAACGTTGGACTCACAGTAACAGAGAGTAGAATGGTAGTTACTGGGGGCTGGGGATGGGGGAAATGTGACGCTGTTGCTCAGAAGGCACAGAGCTTCAGTTATAATTGGAAAGCCAGTGGGCAGCAGGGTGACTATGGTCAGTAATGATTACACCTAAAGTTTGCTAAGAAAGTAGATCTCAAGTGTTCTTAAGACAAGAAAATGGAAAGCTTGTGAGGTATTGGATACGCTAGTCAGTTTGATTGTCATGGCCATTTCACAGTGTGTACATATATAGAACACCATGTTGCACACACTAAATACCTTCCATTTTTATATTTCAGCCATTCCTCCATAAAGCTGGAACACAGAGTGCCATCTGAATCCTTGAGCATAGAGCCTTGCCTTGCACCCCAAGTTGCTCCCATACCTGGAGCACACGCCAGGCCAAGTGCCAGCAGGTGCACAACCCAGTGCTGCCCAGTGGCTGTCTCCTTCTGGTGAGAAGCAGCTTGCTCTCTCTTGCTCTCCAATTGGCCTTGCCTTCTGACGCCACTAACTGACTTGTCTCCCAGGCCAGTACTGGAGGTGGCCTCTTTCCCAGAAGAGCTGAGAAATGCAAGAAAAGCTGGGTCCATGGGGCCCTACCCCAACCAGTGATGACCTGAGTTGTGAAGTCAGGCAGACAGATGCCTTAATGGGGCCCCAGCACAGTCAGTAGCCCTACCTGGGAGGTCCTCTGGGGATGCGGCACTTGGAAAGGAGCGACTTGCAGGGTGATGGGTAAAACACCATCCATGGGGAGTGCGGGGAGGAGTCCAAGGCCCTGGATCAGTGAGGCTCTCGCCCAGCCCAGCCCCGTGTGTCCTCCCTGGGAGGGATGGCAAGGGGGATGTGACCTCTGGCATCAGTGTGCCCCATGGCAACAGCTCCAGGACCAGGCCCTGCTGGCTGCCCTGTGCTGCGTGTCTGGGCCTCACTGATGCTACGTTGAAATTGGGAATTCCATGAGTGGGACCAAAATCTGGAATTCTCTCTCTCTTTTTTTTCTGTTGAAATCAGGTCTTACTCTGTCACCCAGACTGGAGTGCAGTGGTACGATCTTGGCTCACTGCAGCCCCGACCTCCTGGCTCCAACCATCCTCCCTTCTCAGCCTCCCAGGTAGCTGGGACTACAGGTGCATGCCTGGTTAATTAGGTGTCAGGCTAATTTTTGTGTTTTTTGTAGAGATGGGGTTTTGCCATGCTGCCCAGCCTGTAAATCTGAATTCTGAGTCAAAGTTGAGGACCTGAGAGAGCTGGGGATGTTTGGGAGGGAGAAATGGGCAGAGTGTGAAATGGGCTGACAGGGATGCGGTAAGAGGCAGACCCTGCAGTGAAGCCAGGTTCCGAGGCAAAGGAGACATCCCAAAATGACCCAGAGTAGAAACCTTGTTTCTGAAGTGCCTCTGGGTTCCAGGCACCAATGGAGAGTGAGTTCTGGCCGGGTTGACCGGGGCACCAGGGATCTGGCTCCAGCTGCTCTGGCTGCGGGTTCTGCTGAGCCGTTGCGCAGACAGCACCTGCGGAAGTGCCTGAGGAGGGGAGGGTCACTCCACTTCTGGGTGTATGTATACCCACAGGAAATGCCATCAGTGCCCTGAAGAGCTGTCCAGTTGTGGAGCGGGTGCCCTGTGAGCAAGAGAGGAGAGGCCCCTGAGGTTTGCACAGTGCCTGTCACTTCTCAAAGTACCTCCTTTGTCCTGGAAATGTAGTGAGGGAGGCTGGGCAAACAGGGCTGTTCCCATTTTACAGAGGAGGACACGGAGCCTCAGGGCGGGAGAGGGAAGCTGATGGAGCCGGGCAGAGGCCGGGGGGCTTCCCAGCAGCCATGCCTTCTGCATCTTCAGGTTGACTCCTCCACTGTCAGGAGATGGCCGGCCAGGGCCAGGAGGTGCGATTCTTGGATGCCAACGTGTGGGCCTGTTGCCATAGATACCGGTGTGGTCAACAGCCTGAAAACCCTTGAGCCATGAATAGATTACACGGGCGGGGGTCCCCACTCCTCAGCCTGGAGCTCAAGGAAGAGGGTGGGCTGTCCGAGCGCCTCTCCTTTCTTCAGATCCTGCGCAGCTCGGCGCTGTGGATGGAGGAAGCCTGTGCTCACGGAGGAGGGAGACAGTGCCCAGTGGGAGGAACGGGGGCTCGGGGTGCTCTACTTCCCAGAGTGCGCCTGGGGGCCTCTTTGCTTCCTGCGGCCTCTGTCTTTCCGAATGTAGAGCCAGGGCAGGTCTTTAAGTCCCTGGCCGGTGACACAGAGATGAGTGGATAAGGGCACCAGGGCAGACTGTTCTGAAAACAGCGTTTTCCCGTTTTGGTGAAATCAGCCATTTCAGCGCTGGTTCTACACAGACTTTCCTCCCGTGGAGGTTAGAATCATCTAGTGCAATCTATAAAATTCTGGTGGGAAAATTCCCTCCGGCCTTCTGCAAACACACAAACTGTTTACTTCCGCAGACCCACATCTGTAGTGGCGTCATGTACTCAGTACGCGTAAATAACCCCCACTTGGACACTGCTTGCTCTGGAAACATTTCTAACTTGGTTATGTGGCTGCAAACCTCCAGCAGTTTCAGAAATAAAATGAAAGAAAGGGAAGGGATTCTTAGAGGTTGGCTTCGTGAAGGGAAGAGATAGAAAAATGCTACAAGCTGGGGACACGGTGCACAGCTCCTTCTGCCTTCAGTCCAGCAAGGCTTCAGGGTTGTGTAAAGCAAGGAACAGGTACGGGAGGAAGGCAGCTTTGTCCAGCGCCAGCTTCAGTGATGCAGAGAAACGTAACGCTTCCTGAGAATCATTTGCATCCACAATGGTTGACCTACAAGACATTTTAACATTTAGAGGAAGGTTAGCCCCAACCTTCCAGTTTCCTCGTCAGAACGGTGAGAGCTCACCTCTCAGAGCTCTTCAGGAACACAAAGTGATGACCAGCCCCTTTCCCAGCCCTGAGGTGGCAGAAGGAGTGAACTGGAGCCAGAAGCTCCCCATCACTTGCCTCCTGGCAGGAGATAGGGCTTAGACAGCTCTCCAGGAGCTGGACTGGGAGGAGGGGGTGGGGGGTGCCTGTGAAGCAAAGCTTCTAGATGTCAAGGAGCAACGCGACTGAGTCAAGGCTCAGCCAGTCACCAGTCACCCTGGAGAGCCAGGATCTGCAGGTCTGTGGACCCAAAGATTTTCTCTGCATCTACTCACCTTCCGGTCCCCACCCTGGCCCTGGCCTGAGACTTCCTGGAGTGGGTCGCCTGCCTTGCTGCTCCCTCCCTGCAGTTGGATGAGCAACCAGGCTGTCCTGATGAGGAGTGAGAGCAGCCAGCCACCCTGTTGTGACCCATGCTGCTGTCTTCAGTACAGCAGGTCACTCCTGCTCTGTGACTGTGGAGATGGGCTTGGCACGCTCTTGGGTCAAACAATGCCCTTAACCTGTGCTCATTTCAGTTTCTAGGGGGAGAGAACCTTCCAGAGTGGCAGAGAAGGGCCAAAGGATGTTGGAGCTGGAAGGAACTGAGGCCCCAGCCAGTCTCAGGTTTTCAACTTTGGCTGCACATTAGAATTCATATGGAAAGTTCTAGAAAAATGCCTCCGCCTAGCCTCACTCCCAGAAGCCATGTTTTAATTTGTCTGGGATGGAGCCGAGGAATTATCTTGCAGGTGATTCTGATGTGTAGCCAGGGTTGAGTTCCAGTGATCCCAAAGCTGTGAGCCCGTGTGGCCCCGAGTGGGGAAGTGAGTTGGAGGCGGGGTTTGGCGCAGCCTCGGATGGCCTCACACCCCCTGCCCGCCATGACCTGCTCTTTCTCAGGGGCTGCACGTTTAGTCTGTGGAGTAATTTTCAAAACTACCAATTCTGGATCTTGCAGGCATTTAGAGTCCCCCAAACAATTTCTTCAGTGAGTCCTGAAAATGGCCTTTTATGCAAACTTCTGTGCATCGTAGCAGAAACTAGCAGCCAAATGAGGCTTGGCTGAAGCGCTGGAGACATCTGAAGTCTTGGCTAATTGCACAGTGATGCCTTGTGGCCTGTCGGTGCGCCAGGGACCCTCGTGGGCACGGCTGCCGTTCCGCTGCTCTTTGGGCCCTTGGACTGGCTGTCCAGCAGCACCTGCTGGGACCCCGAGGCTGTGTCTGCACCGCCCCCATCGGAATTCCCCAGCAGTGCCCTGGGAACCCGCCTGCCCCTGCGCTGGATGGTGACAGCTAGTGAGCTATTCCTCCCGTCACAGAAAGCTGCTCCCGAGACGGCCTGTGGCTTTGGACATGCAGTGGCACTTCTGATGCAGGGTGCTGAGGCCCAGGACACCCACTTCCTCCTGAGAAACCACGCGGTCTGTGATTCTGCTGTCTGGGAAGTCCGGCCACACCTCAATCCTGTCCTCTTTGGGCCAAGTGGGGAGCACGCAGCCGGGGCCAGCTGAAACATCTGGGGTGACAGAGGCCTCTGGCAGCTGGCATCCTCGAGGTCAGAGGCTTGCAGGTGCTCTCTTCATTTCCCCACTCTGTTCTTTAAGGAGAGCTTGATTCTCAAAAAAGAGCCATTTGCTAGGTGAGGCTCAGTGTGTGGGAATGGAATGCTTTGGAGGGGCCTGTGGGGATGGGAAGACAGGGACTGCCCAGTGGGGCAGTGGTCTGGCCCGCTCATAGCCCGCTGGGCTGCTCCTGAAGCCCGTGGTGGGAGTTGGTGGTAGTTTTCTGGCTCCATGAGCTGCCATTTAAAAAACCAAAAAATGATTTATCAAGATATAATTTGCTCACCATACATGGACCCATTTGAATGGTATAATTCAGTGTTTTTTAGCATATTCATGGACATATGCAGCCGTTACCACAGTTTTGGAGCTTTTCATGACCTCCAAAAGTAACCTTGAGCTGTAACCCTCCCTTCCCTTCCCCCGCCTCTCCCTGTAGATCACCCTCCAGCTCCGTAGGTTTCCTTCATCTGGACATTTTGCATGAATGAAATGGCACAAGGTGAGGTCCCTTGTGGCGGCTTCTTTCGCAGAGTCACACAGCGCGATGCTTCCAGGGCCTGCCTGCACTGTGGGGTGTGATGAGGCTCTGTGTCTCTTCCTGGCTGAGCCACTCCACAAGCACGGCTGTGGCTGTGATGCATGCAGCTCTCCTGGGTGTGTGTCTAGGTGTGGATTCCTGAGGGGTCTCACATGGGAACGACCCCCACAGACACACACCCAGGAGAGCTGTGTGCTCTGAAATCCTTGTCTCAGGGAACTAAGTTGAGACCAGGATTCCTTTAAACATCCCTCCTTGTCTTTTGTTCCTGGACTGCAGGGGCTCGGGGTGCTGGTGTCTAAATGAACTGCCCTTAGCTGCTCCCGCCCGGGGCCCGGGACCTCTCTGATCTGCTGTTGCTGAGACCAGTTCTTCTTGCCCTTTGTGGATGAGTCAGGTAAGGGAGCCCTGTTTACCCATCAGCACACACAGCGTCGGCACGAACGTTCATGGATGGAGACCAGGTGTGAGTGTGGCTCTGTCCATGACGGTCAGCTGGGATGGAGCACGCTGCCCGTCCTGAGCCCCGCGGACGGACACACTGGAAACATGGGGCAGCCCCACAAGAAGAACTTGGACAGGGAGGAAATCTGTCGGGGCAGAACTCACCGTCGCATGAACCCACACGCGCCCCCCTCCACCGCCAGGTGGCATGAAGTGGCATGGGCAGGACGGCCCTGAGCTGTGAACCCCGCATCCTGACCTCAGGCAGGTGCCCGTCCACTCCAGTGGGCTTGAGCTCCCTCCTCTGAAAAGTCCTTGCACTTTATCATCCTTGGTGGCTCGGCTTGGATGGGACGTCTCTCGGCTACGCAGGGCAGGGTGAAGGCCTCGTGTGTGGGGACTGGCCAGCAAAACCCTCTGCCAGGCTGATGCTCACCAGTGCAAGGCCCGGGCTGTAGAGGGGGTGACGGAGGGGCTGGTGTCTGCTGAGGGACAGGCAACGGCCAGGGGACATCAGTAGCTGGACATGGTAGCTGGACATGGCTACTGAGGGCCAGACCCTGCATGGCTCAGGGCTGGTGTGAGGCTGCTTCTCCTGGGCTGTCTCTCTTCCTCCATCCAGCGAGCGGACGCTGCAGCCCAGCAGGCTGGAGAGGCCTGTGGGGGCTGCCGTGGAAGGGGAGGGTCTGGGAGAGGAGCCTGTGCCCAACATGCCTCCCAGATGCCACCTTGTCCCCCAACCCCAGCTTCTAGCACTGGTGTAGGCATAGAAAGGGTATTTAATAAATACTTGTCAAGTCCTTGATGGATTCTAAGTGATGTTCCTGAAGCCTCCCCAGTGAAGACCTCGATGGGACACAGTGTGAGTAAGTAATCTGTCTCTCTGTGTGGTTTTAGCCGGGATGGTCTGGGACACTGGGGTTACATTGACTGTTTAGCCTGGAAGGAGACATTTTCTTCTTCACGTTGGCTACCTAGGCCTTCCCGGCAGAGATGTGTTTTGAGTCACGGTGTGTATGTGACAATGCCCGTTTCAACGAAGAGAGCCAGGTTTTTGCTGGAGTCTTTGTCAGTGAATTGTTCAAATAATGACTCTTCTCGACTTTGCTTTTTTTAAAATTTTATTTTTATTTATTTTTTATTTTTTTGAGATGGAGTCTCGCTCTGTTGCCCAGGCTTGAGTGCAGCTGATCGCAGCTCACTGCAACCTCTGCCTCCCAGGTTCAAGTGATTCTCCTGCCTCAGCCTCTGGAGTAGTTGGGACTACAGGCATGTGCCACCACGCCCGGCTAATTTCGTATTTTTTTTAGTAGAGATGGGGTTTCACCATGTTGGCCAGGCTGGTCTCGAATGCTTGACCTCAGTGATCTGCCCTCCTTGGCCTCCCAATGTGCTGGGATTACAGGCTGTGAGTCACTGGCCTTTCTTACATTGTTCATGTTAGAGTGGACCTTCTTTCAAAGCAGTGTAAAGTGCTTCAGATTTTTGGGAAGTGAGACAGAATATTGTGGTTCAGGATGTCACAAAATGATGGTTCTGAAAAGCACTGTTGCTCTGTGACCGAATGGAGAGATTCCTAGAGAAAACAGAGTGGCTTTGGTTGTTTTCTGGAATTGTTTGTGATAATAAAAGTTCAAAGCTCAATGAATTGAATTAGAAATTTAAGTTAGTGTCTGTAATTCCTTCCACACTAAGCGTATGACCAGTGGAATTTTCTGGAGCTCTGGCATCTCTTGTCAAGTGTTATCAGATCACAAAAATAAGTGAACACATGGAACATGGTCAGTACTAGGTGAGAATCTTTCCAAAAATAATTATGTTAGGTTCTTAACCTAAGTTAGGTGACTTATTTTTGGTGGACATGTGTCCTTGAGTGACTGATTGTATATAAACTTGTAAAGTCAAACTTTCAATTGGCAAACTATTTTAACTCCTATAACTGCATGAGATCAGTACATTTGTCACAGTCGTCTTAAAAAACTGCCATGTGGACGAGCATGGTGGCTCACACCTGTAATCCCAGCATTTTGGGAGGCCGAGACGGGTGGATCACCTGAGGTCAGGAGTTTAAGACCAGTGTCACCAACATGGAGAAACACCGTCTCTACTAAAAAGACAAAATTAGCTGGGCATTGTGGTGCATGCCTGTAATCCCAGCTACTCGGGAGGCTGAGGCAGGAGAATCACTTGAGCCCGGGAGGCGGAGGTTGTGGTGAGCTGCGATCGTGCCATTGCACTCCAGCCTGGCAACAGAGCAAAACTCAGTCTCAAAAATCAACCAACCAACCAAACACACAAAAACAAACCCAAAAAACCCCAAAAAACTATCACATCTATGACTCTTTTGTGGGGAAGGCATGAAAGTGGGAGGACCCGGCATTGAATTCGAGGGTCACACAGTAGCTCTCCTGTTATTAAGGATTTAGGGTCAGATGCATGAGCTCATTTCACTGCGACACTGGAAGCCAAGCTCCATGTCATTGTGCGATGGCTTATTATAAAGCTACAGCAGAGCTATGGGAAGTGAACAGTGTGAATCACACTTCTCTGAAGTCAGCATTCTTTACTTACTGTATCTTGATGACAGTAATCTGAATGAAGCTATGCAAATATGCTAAGCCAGGTCATTAATTTTGGCGATCTGGAGGGCTGTGGCCATCTGGGAACCATTACCTCTGGGGACTATCGCCCAGTTCCTGGTGGGGGAGACTGACTTCTGGGCACCACGCATCTCAGGAGGGCAGAGCCTGCTCAGTGCACGGTAGCAGCACCAGCTTTGCTCTTCAGACGTATTCTCTGCTGTGACCACAGGGCTGTTTTTACGATGGCATCTGTCATGCTGTCAGAGAAGAAATCTTATCTTCTCTCATTACTAAATATACAAAGGGCTGGGATTTCCACCTGGCGCAGGTTCCTGTTTACCTGAAGACTGTTTTCCCCTGAACTCTGATAAAGTTCATTTGCAGCTATGTGCAGAGACAGACCAGACTTCTAATTCCCAGCGTGCTTTCATGCTCACAAACTAAGCTCCGCTCTCGGCTAGGAGGACTTCTGTGGTGTGGGGGCTTTGGTGGGGAGAATCAGGGGTCTGATGGTAGAAAAGAAGGAGAAGTCTTGAGAAGACGTTCCTTCAGGAAGTTAGCGCCGCTGGCTCCCTGTTGTGGTAGCTACTTGCACCTGTTTCCTTCGTGTCATAGAAAACCAGGAGAGTTTATTGGAATCTGTGAGTAGTTTTCCACTTAAGAGTTCACAGACTTTCAAAGTGTATTTTGTATGCAAGTTCATTTCAGCCAAATTCAGTTAGGTCCTATTTTAAAGAGATCTGGGATATAATCAAAACAAAACATAGCTATTTGGAGGTATATTTGCTTTCAAAAAGGATGGGCTGGTAGGTTTCCCAGTGCATTTACTTGTGAGGCTGTTAGCTCTCCCAGGCTTCAAAACAAAGTGTGAGATGTGCCAGTGAGCGGACACACGCATACACACACCCCTAGCAAGAAAAGAACACTGATTTTTCTTTATCCAATACATTTGGCCACACACACATCCCCCTGAGTGCTTTTTCCTTCCAAGTCCTCACCTCGGGAAGCCGAGCTCCTGTGTAGTTTGACCGTGCTGAACAGCCCATCACACTCACTGCATTTGGCTTCTGAGGTCCCTGGTTGTTTCAGAAGATGAAATTCATCCTTAAAGGACACATCTTGGTCACTTCTGAGGCTATGTGAAAAGCGTACTTGGAATTCTGAACTCAGGTGTTTTGACTGCGTGACTGGAACAGGAGCCTGTTTGGAAGGACAGACCTCTTCAGAAGGAAAGGCCTTGCCTGCGGAGAGAATCCAAGCCTGTGCTTGTTGTCAGAACTGAGTGTGCATTTGATTCAGGTGGGTCCCTGTTGATACCAAGGGCTGGGACCTCAGAGATGGAACGTCACTCACGTGGTTGCTTAGCTGGCTCAGTCGTCTCCAGGTACCTTGCGCCTTCGGCACTGCCTTTTCGTTGGATTTTTCTGCCCTTCTTGACAAGTGACCCCTGAAAAATCATCTCCCTTTGAGGCTTTATTTTTTTTCTTAATTCTTATACTTTAAGTTCTGGGGTACATGTGCAGAATGTGCAGGTTTGTTACATGGGTATACATGTGCCACAGTGGTTTGCTGCATACCAAAACCTGGCAGAGACTCAACTAAAAAGGAAAATTTCAGGCCAATATCCATGATGAACGTTGATGCAAAAATCCTCAATAAAATACTGGCAAACCAAATCCAACAGCACAGCAAAAAACGCATCCATCACGACCAAGTCGGCTTCATCCCTGGGATGCAAGGCTGGCTCAGCACACACAAATCTACCAACGTAACCCACCACATAAACAGCACCGAAGACAAAAACCACGTGACTATCTCAGCAGATGCAGAGAAGGCCTTTGACAAAATGCAACAGCACCTTGTGCTAAAATCTCTCAATAAGCTACATGTTGATGGAACGTGTCTCAAAATAATAAGAGGCTTTCTTATGTCCTATCTGGTAAGCCGGCTTCTGGGTTAAATGGCATGGAGTGCGGCCCACTTGGCTGGTTTCACTGAAGGTCAGTTCCTGGCGTTGGGGAGCAGGCCCTGTTCCTGCAAGGTCAGTGATGTCCCGTTCTTTCCTTCCCTACCTGCCCCGCAGGGAGGACGACGCAATCCCGTGGGCACACACGTCTCAGGGTGAAGGTCCGCGTGCTGACCGATATGTGGTCGCTAGATCGTGCCTGTGTTGACACTTTTATTCCTAACCCAGGGTGTGCGTGTTTCTGTGCACCCCGGGTGCTGTTGCCCATCTTCAGTAGAGACCCATTTGTCAGTCAACAGCGTTCTGCTGGGATTGCACGGACCAGAAGTTAAAGTGCAATGTTTTCCACGGTTTGTCTCTTAAGGCCAGCTGCTGATACTTTGCTGCCCCTTTGATTCCGTGGCAGCCCCCAGGGCTGTAGTGGCTGAGAAACAGGACAGTGCCGGGCACATCCCTGGGATGCTTGCTTGGCAGGCACTCACGCTCCGATGCGTCCTCACCTGTCCTTCCTCAGCCCCTTCCATTTCTTTTTTTTTCCCTTGAGACAGTCTCACTCTGTCTCCAGGCTGGAGTGCAGTGGAACCATCTCGGCTCACTGCAGCCTCCACCTTCTGGGCTCAAGCGATTCTCCAGCCTCAGCCTCTTGAGTAGCTGGGACTACAGGTGCGTGCCACCATGCCTGGGTATGTTTTGTGCTTTTAGTAGAGACAGGGTTTTGCCATGTTGGCCAGGCTGGCCACTACTGACTTCGGGTGATCTGCCCTCCTCGGCCTCCCAAAGTGCTGGGATTACAGGCATGAGCCATTGCGCCAGCAGCCCCTTCAGTTTTTGAGAAAAGTCATTCATTTTTATTCTCGGAGCTACTTCATCGGAAGCGGAAGAGTGAACTGCAACCACAGCCACAGATCCTGCCTGTCTCAGTATCGTGCTGTGTCCTGGGCGTGCGGAGGCGAGCCAGAAGGAAGTTGCTGGCGTCGTTTCCACCTTGTTTGCTGTTAAATCGTCTGCAGTAAGATGGGAGGAGTCACGGTGGGCGGCCTTTCCTTTCTCCCTCATCCTTCTGTGTTCGGACATCTCCGAACGCTGTCCTTCCTCTCCGCGACGACACGTCAGGGTGGCAGGAAACCAGCGCCTTCCGTCTCAGAGCTAATTCCATCTTCCCCATCGGCAGGTGTGGGCCAATGCCTGCACTGCGGTGGAGGCAGAGGTGGGGGACACATAAAAACCAGATGGTGATTTCTTTGTTGTGGTCCCCGCAAACTCAGCTTCTCCTTCAGGAGTAAAGATCGCGTGCACCAATGCTAACCTGTGTAACACCCACAAGTGCAAGGGCAGTTGAGACCCAGGGAGTGAGGAGTGACATTCTGTGTGTCTGGGACGTGAAGGTCATGGAAGGGCAGTCGGTAGGGGAGGCCGGGACAGAGGAGATGCCCGAGGTGGGGAACGGAGAGGGAGAGTTTAGAGCCCCATGCGAGGGCTCATTTTCATGCAGAACAGGCCAAATGGACACGTCTCAGACTCGCTGACCAGGGAGGACCATCTGTCCCTAGGGAGCCATTGCCCACAGATGTATCTGGGAGACAACAATGACACACATGAGATGTCCCTGAAGTGAAAATATTCAACTTCCCCAGAGGAAATCTTCACGGAGACCCCGAGAGAGGGCTGGGCCCAGGTCAGCCTCATCCCTGTCTCAGGTCTGAGAGCCGCAGGCGCAGTGCCGGTCGGGGCAGAGCGAGGGCTGACCTTGGCATCCTCAGAGTTCAGGAGCGCCTCTGTGAGTTGTTGTTTTGCTGTTTTTTGTGTAGGCTCTGTTTTACACACACGGACTGGAAGCCCACGAGATGCCCTGTTCTCAAGGGCGGGGACCAGGCTTGCCCCCTGGCAAGGCCCTCCTCCTTAGAATTCAGGCACTTCGCACAGGCTGTCTCCCTTATGCAAATGCTTGGGGTTTCAGTGTTTGGGATTTGGGATTTTTTTGGATTTTGGATTATGTTTGCATGTGGGATATCTTGGGGATGGCGCCCAGGTCCAAACACAACGTTCAAGTATGTTTCATCTGCACTGCCTATGCATGGCCTGAAAGAAACTGGCTCCCCTCAGGGACGCTGCCTAAACTGTGTGCTGTGTGCCTCA
>PVKP010017012.1:0-46980 GCA_004027715.1 Plecturocebus donacophilus
GCCGAAGCCCCCGCAGGTCCGCCCGGCCGTGCGTCTTTCCCGGGCGCACACCGAGCCCCCTGCCAGGCGCTCAGACCCCGGCTACGAGGCCGGCCGCTCCGGCGTCTGCCACCTCCAGGACCCAGCGCCGCTAGCCCCGGCTCCCGGCTCCCGGCGACTTCCCGGATGGGGCCATGCTTTTCTTCCAGGACAATCGGGGCTCCTCCCCTCTCGGCGATCTTTCTAGGAGGCCACCTCCAGAGACTGCGAGGCGATTTCCTCCCTGCCGGTGCCGAACTGTAACTCCTCTCGCTACAGACGCCGAGAACCACACGCCGAGTACTTGGCGAGGGACCACCGCCCAGAAAAAGCACACGGCTCAGTGTGCGCGGATTGTTTGCATCAGCCAGTTCATGGGGACTAGAAGTTCGCTTTCTATTTCTGATAGCCCTGATTTTCAGGCTTTTTAAAAGTTACGTTGTTCTGTGTTCTGCTTGGTCGACAACACGGAAAATGGAATATTGCTTTTTTTGTGATTCAACATCAATTGTAATTACAATGACTGAGAATTTGACGGCATCTTGTGAGATAAAATGGAGATGCGCACCTGGGTGAGAGTCACTGGAGTGGATTACGTAGTGGCCGGCTGGATCCGGCCAGCAGTCTCCGAGGCTCATTCGCTTCCGTTCTCAGCTCGCCCACTCCAGGAGGACTTTCATCTTTAAATCATTTTTTTAAATCATCGTGAGGCTCTCAGTCTAAGAGAGCAAAGATTAAGCACCACATTTAAGCAGTTCTCTTAAACTAGGTTTACCTTTCTTGGAGAAGTAATTCCTGGGCTAATAATTTCAGATCTGAGAACAAAAGAAGTTGCAAAAAAAAACAAAAAACTTTTATTTACGCAACACATATTCATGGAGCATCTACCTTGCACCAAATACACACACACACACACACACAGCATACTGTGTGCTATACAAATAATACATAGCATCTGTTGAATGATTATGTGACAGGCAATATACTTGATATTTAAAAAGCATTCTATCATTTTACCCGTCCGGGGCTATATGAAGTAGAGATACTGTCATCTCTGCTTTACCTATGAGAAAAATAGGAGTTATGAAGTCACTTACTCTAGGTCACCCGGTTAATAAGTGGCGGGACCGGACATGACATTTTCCGCCCAGTCTGTTACAGAGACCTCAGCTCCACCTCTACACCGTGTCCTCCAGTCAGATCTGGGAATCCGTATATTTTGGAACCACTTTAGGTGACTGTGATAAAAGTAGAACTTGAGAATCCTTGATATAATCACACTTCTTCATTTTCCTGTTCAGAAAACAAACTCAACGAAGCAATTTGTCTGGAGACACACAATTGCAGAATGAGATCCAGAGAGCCCGTTCCTGGCTCCTTGGCTAAGGTCCTTTCTACTCTCCAGACTACATTGGCTCAGTCCAGGAAGAGTCAAAGAAGGTGAATAATTCAACAGTTATAAAAAGTGTACAGTGAAATCTTGATTATCCTTAGTTTCCCCTTCAAATTGCTTGCCTTCTGGATTTTTGACTTATCTAGTTTCTCTCCCAGAGGGAGAGAGAAACCCTGTGAAACTCAATTATTTCATTTTTGCTAATGTTACCTGTTAAGAACACTAATATTAAAAAGGAAAACGGGGGTCAGGCACAGTGGCTCATGCTTGTGATCTCAGCACTTTGGAAGGCCAAGGCAGGAGGATTGTAGAAGTTCAAGACCAGCCTGAGCAGCTGTATTGTCTATCAATACATCATGCCCAATCCCCAACGTCACCCTTACTCCATCTCTACAAAAAGAAAAAAAGAAATGGGCATGGTGGTGTGTCCTGTAGTCCTTGCTACTCAGGAGGCTGAGGTGGGAGGATCACTTGAACCCGTAAGTTCATGGCTGCAGTGAGCCATGGTCATGCCACTGTACCCCAGCCTGGGTGTGGTGGTGCATGCCTATAGTCCAGCTCTTCAGGAAGCTGAGATGGGAGAGTTGCTTGAGCCCAGGAGGTCAAAGCTGCAGTGAGCCATGGTGCACCACTGCATACGAGCCTAGGCAACACAGAGAGACTCTCAAAAAAAAAAAAAAAAACAGAGAAGAAAAAGAACCATGAAGACTATTGCCTTTTCTCAACAAGTCTGAGCAAATAGTTGCCTTTACTTAAAATCATTTGCTGATTCCCCCATCCATTCTACAGGATAAAATTAAAATTAGACTTATGAAGAAGGCAAATAAAATAGCACATGATATTACGCTGATCACTTTTTTTTCATTACCCGCACAACTCTGGCTTTCATCGAACTTTGGGCAATACTAAACACGCTGTAGTTCTCTGAACATGTAATGCTGTCCCCTGCTTTGTGTTCTTGCGTTATTCCCACCCTCTGCCTGGCCTTCCTTCCCCACCTGTCCTCTTGAAAAATGCCATTCATTTCCCAAAACCCTGCTCAGACAGCACCACACGTGTGAATTTTCCTGACCCTCTGCTACATCCCACAGAACAATAACCTCGAGCTTGTGCAGCAGGCCTCTTCCATTTCTTACATATTCTCTATTATGGCCCTTCATCTCTGTAATGAGTTTTTTCCATATCCTTAGTTTGTATTATGAGTTTTTCCATATCCTTCTCTTCTGACTAGAGTTCCTTAGGAATCTGTCTATATAAACTTTGTTTAGTGTATCTGAAAACTTAGGAAAGAGGCTAAACTTATTTTAAATAGAATGTTACATTTTCAAATAGTATCTTCAGTATGTTTAAAGCAATACGTCCATTTGTCATATACTATGGAATGTCAAAAAAATCTGAAAACAGAGGGAAACATAGTGTATTTATTATACTTTTTCACATTACCCCATTACTTTAAATTTAGAGGTATCTAAATTTCTGGAAAGTTTTCTGGAGGCTGAGGAAAACATACTAAGCAGATTTGAAAATGTAACTAAAATACCTTTTAAATATAAGTACACCCTGTTTCCTGACTTTCAGACACCTTCAACCCCAAGACCTAACACTATGTCCCAGCTCCCGACATACAGTGTCTGTTGAATTGTTCTAAACTCAACTGAACCACTAGTTTAAATATCGGTGGATCCAGGGTCTTCAGTTCTAGCTCATCACAGTCCAACCTTCTGTCGCTCCTTTTGGTGAGCTCATATCAGCTTCAGTCACTCTCAATCAACCCCTGTATTTGCTCTTTTCATTTGTATTAATGCTTTTAGCTAAATTATAATTGCATACATGATGTTTACATTTATTAGGGAAAGAGGTCCCTAAATTTTTCCCCATTGGCGACTACAAGTTGTTGAGGCTTAGAGATAATTCGTGGAGCAATAGAGTAGATAAGGCCTTCAAAATAGCTACTGGATCATTCATTCATTTATTCAACAAATATTTTTTTCAGCATCCATTATGTGTCAGACTCTGAGCCAGAAAATGGCCTCCCTGACCTGTAGAGGAGTCCTGTTGCAGCTAACATTCCCACTTGTATTTGCAGAATTTCATACTGCTGGAAGCTTATGAGTGGGCAAGTGTTTTCTATACCATCCGGGACCATGAGGCTGTACCAAAACTATCATTATAGATACTAATAATATCTGTCATTATAGATACTAGCCACTTGAAGATTTTGCTTGAATAAATTTTCCATGTTAGGTTAACTCTAATGAATAAAGAACATTGTGTATATTTATGCAAAACTCAAAAGGTAATTGATAAATATTTACAGAACCTCTGGAGGACAAATAGGCATACCCATGGACCACTTCCCTGACAAATGGTCTCATGTTAACAAGCTGATTTCATATGATAAGGAATCTGCATCTCTAGAAGGGCTTATGTCACATTTAATATAATAATACCATGACTACCTTATATGTCTGTATATCTAGAAATATTAGTAATGTTTATATGCTCCCTACAGGTAATTAGAAAGAATGCCTATGAGATAATAGGTACAGTTTAATTTACTTTTTAATAACATTAAAGTAGACCTCATATATCACGAGGGAGGAGAACCTAGAACTCTAGATTCTTTCATTCTGAGGAAAGCAATGGGAAATATAGCAAGCTATGGAGAATTAATGACGTCTGTAGTTCAGAGAAGAGATTATATTCTCCAACAAAAACACTTTGGAAGCTTTTGGCTCGAAAAACATTTCTTAAAGTACAGATTTGAGAAATAAGGGGTATAAGAATATCATTTTTTGGAAATGTAGTTTTGTTTTGTTTTTTATCCTCAGTGACACTCGGGTCATGTCTCAATTTGCAAAGCTACCAAAAATATCCAGTCGAATCTCTGAGTGATTTAGGCCCCTAGAGAAGTTGTTGAATTTTCTCAGTAGTTATCACCGTTATAATCGTATTGGCTTAAATGAGGAGTGGTAACACAATATGTTGGAAATATTTGAGCCAGATGATTTGGATTCAAATCCTGACTCTTCAATTTATCAGTTCTCTGACCTTGCGTCACTTCTTTCCTTTTGTAGCTAACTCTTTTGTGAAACAGGTATATCTCTACTGCCCTGTCGACCATTAGTGACTTGATTTGATTGGTGAGAATCAAATGAGGTGCTGGATGTGAAACTGCACTGTGAAATGCACAGCACTGCAGATGTGTGTTTCTGATGTAGGTCATACCATTTTCAATTAAGAGAAATATTCTTTGAAATTTAATAAAAGGAATACCCAAATTGATTCTTGGAATCACTCACAGAATAGAATTCTCTGAATTAGATAGCAAGAAACCACATTCTCAAATATCTGTCCATTTTGTTTTGCTTTGTATTTGATCAGTAAAATGAGTTCTGATATGGCTAGAGCTACCAAACAATTTCTACTCTGATTCCTAAACTGGTGGGTAAAGCAACAACACAATGACAAAAAGTATCACTGATTTCTCCTGTCCTTTTACATAATTTATTTTACTATGAGTTTATATTATTTTTACTAATTTATTTCACTAGATTTATTATTAGTATCTATAATGATAGCTAATAAAATATAAGGGGGAAACTGGAAGATGGCGTTCAAAGGCTACAAAGTGCAATTATGTAGGTTGAATAAGTCTAGAGATCTGATGTTCAACATGAGGACCATAGTTAATGATAATGTACTGTATGCAGAACTTTGCTAACAGTAGATTTTAGATATTATTAAAAAATGTAACTATGCGAAATAATGGATATATTAATGTCTTTGACTACAGTAAAGTAGTATGCATATAAAAATATGATGTACACTTATATATACACAATATAAAATTATTAATTCTATAGCTATTTATTCAAACATTTTTGAGTTTATATGAAAGGCAGAGGAGAAAACTGAGAAACAAAAAATAAATGTCCTATTGCTAGATCCTTACATTTGATTTTGAAACCATTTTTCTCTAAGCAAAAAGATGCTACTAATTCATCATTTTAAATTACTGGTGCTGTTCAAACTGGAAGTGAGTGGAAAATTAATTTAAATTAAAGCTATTTAATACAAATAGCTGTGTCACAATTGACTAATTTAGGCCGGGCGCAGTGGCTCACACCTGTAGTCTCAGCACTTTGGGAGGCTGAGGCAGTTGGATAACCTCAGGTAGGGGGTTTGAGACCAGCCTGACCAACATGGAGAAACTCCATCTCTACTAAAAATACAAAATTAGCTGGACGTAGTAGTGCATGCCTGTAATCCCAGTTTCTTGGGAGGCTGAGGCCGGAGGATCGCTTGAAGCTTGAACCCGGGAGGTGGAGGATGTGGTAGCCAAGATTGTGCCATTGCACTCCAGCCTGGGCAACAAGAGTGAAACTCCATCTCAAAAAAAAAAAAAAAAAAATGAACTAACTTATCCCAACTCAAAACAACACCCATTTCTTCAAGTTAAGTTTTCTGCTGCATTTCCCACCTTTACCTTTCCCTGTAAGTTTGGTGATTAGTGCTTAAAATGTATATACTTTTCCTAATAATTGCATTAACATGTCCCCATTTTTATCCTGCCTCCTAACTACTGTAGTAAACAGGAACATCACAGGAAAATGAAAATACAAAAAGCAACCTACAGTCTTTTTTATTATCTATTTTGGGTAAGGAAAGGGAAAATTTGAGCATCACTGACTAAATTAAATTACATATAAATTGCATGTAAAATTAACTTCCTCGATTCTTTTAAAATTCTATGACATTACAATCACCCTGAGTGAGTCACTAAAGTGAGGTCCTTTCTAACAGGTAAAGAAACCAGGGTTGGGCTGGGCATGGTGGCCCAGGCCTGTCATCTCAGCACTTTGGGAGGCCAATGCAGGTGGATGGCTTTGAACTCAGGAGTGTGAGTCCAGCCTGGCCAACGTGATGAAAAACAGTCTCTACTAAAAATACCAAAATTAGCTGAGCATAGTGGTGGGTGCCTGTAATCCCAGGTATGAAGGAGGCTGAGGCAGGAGAATCACTTGAACCGAGCCGAGATTGTGCCTCTGCATTCCAGCCTGGGCGACAGAGCGAGACTCCCTCTCCCCCCCCCCCCCCCAAAAAAAAAAAAACAGAAAAAGAAAAGAAAAGAAAAAAGCTAGGTTTGAGATTATTTTGGATATCTCTGTAGTGGGGAGGGTAGAGTAAGTAACTGGTAACTCCCATCTCTTTGCAAATAAGAAGTGATGTTCACTGGAGGTTTTCCTAGAAGGGCTGAGAAGTGAGTAATAATCAGTTACAGGGTTGCGAAGGTATTCAGGGGTTTCTACTATGAGAATCTGTATGTGTGGGGATGTTAAAGAGATTCCTCCGAGACTAATGTTCAAAAACACTAGAAAACACCCACTAGAATTAATAATGATCCTTCAGGTTTATGATTCCATTTTCCTGATGAACTTGGTAAATTGAGCTGTTCTTAAGTGGACAGAATAAGAGATACGCACGTGTCTACACAAGATTGTTACAGATGACAGAAGGGGATTCACAAGGAGTCAGTTTTACATGTCACAAGAAAAGAATGAAGAGTAGGCAGACCCTCACAGCACCTCCACGGCTGCAGTTCATTTATTTCTAATCTTCCTTGCAGACTAGGCCTGATTTCTTGCCTTTCATCAGTTCAGTCCTCAATGCTATTTGAGAGAGATGGCTTTGCCAGCAAGAGTTCCATAGCCACCGTGCTATCTTGAATTTAGCAGTGTGACTACAGGCCGGAATAGATTAACCTGATTATGAACTGGCTTGGAACACAGTGTTCCTGGCCTCAGTGCATGGGCTTCGGCCCTCTCTCCCGACCTTGAGTGTGTAAATCTGCACAATATGTCTTTTAGCACATAAACTTCCAAAGAAGACACAAAATTTCTATCTTATGTTCTAAAACAGGGCTGTGACTAACCTCTTGCTGTGTTTTGGGGGGACTTTTGCTACAGCATATTAATTAATAATTAGTAAAGTTGAATAATAGTAAAACTTTTCCCAGTAATTACAGATTAGTAAATGATATTTGACATGTTTTCCTAACGAATTCATTTTACAATTCCTGAGCAACCACTACATATCAGGCACTGTTCTAGGCCCTGCAGTTACAGCAAAACAAAACTGACAAAGACCACAGAAGTAGAATCTAAGTACGTGAGGTGGTTGTAAGTGCTGTGGACAAAAATTAAGCAGGGAAGGGCAATGGGGTGGGGGCTATAATTTGTTAAAAATGGCTTCACTGAGAGGGTGGGTGACCTTTAATTAATGACCTGAAGCAGAGCCAGCTGTGTGCAGCATGGAGCGAGAACAGGGTAGGCAGGGAGAGACTGCAGGTGTCAGCCTGTGAAGCAGGAGTGTGCCTGGTACACACAGAAGAGCAGGGAGACCAGCGTGGCTGAGAGAGGGCTGGGAAGAGGAGAAGGAGATGGGGTCAGAGGTCATGGGTGAATGGCACGGACCAGATGCACCGAGCCTTGATGCTGTTGTAAGAGCTTGGCCTTGATTCTGGGTGAGATGGAAGGGTTCTGAGCAGAGACGTGACATGAGCTGCCTTCTGCTTTATCAGGGTCACTCTGTCTGCTGTGTTGAAAATAACTAGAAAGGGACAAAGGCGAACACTGGAAGACAGGAGCTGCTGCTCCGGTCAGGGAAGGGGTGACAGCAGATAATGGAGCAGTGGAGACAGTGAGGAGTAGCACATGTATTTTGAAGGTAGAGCTGGCAGTATTTGCTGATAACTTTGATAAGAGGTATGAAAGAAAGAGGAGTTTAAAAAACAAACCATCAGAAAACCCTAAGAAATGGAGCCAGAGCAACTGAAGGGATAGAGTTACTATGACCTGAGTTTTGGGAAGCCTGGATGAGGAGCAGGTTTGCAGGGAAAATCAGGGCATTTTAAGTGCAAAATACCCCTATGTATTCGAACAGAGATGCTGGATAGACAACTGGATAGATAAGTCTGGAATTCAGGAGAAAGGTCCCAGCTGGAAATACCCATGAAGAGTTCACTTAAAGCCCTGTAAAGGAGCACAAAGGTGCTATTCAAAATAATTGACAACCAATATAATAATGGTACTAACCAATCAAAGTCCTGCAACCCAGTTCTAAAGGGTCAGGTGTCAACCTTTCAGAAATTAGACCCTGGGTAGGTCTGAGGGTCCCAGAGTGAGGCCAGAGTGGCCGGAGAGGGTGAGGAGCAGCTCTCAACTGGTCCAAATGGCAGCATTTCCACATTTTATCAACAGCATAGCACACCAGGGCACAGCAGGTGATAATTAGCCCTGAAGGTATACAGAACAAGAAGTCCTTCGAGGAAACAGCCAGGGATAAGGGGGAATTGCCAGCTGTGTGGTGTCCCAGCAGAAGGGCGACTGTAAGGTCCAGTTGCCTGAGATGGTCCGAGGTGAGGCCTGTGTCTCAGCTGTAAGTTGTAGTAGTACCACCCGCCCTTCACTCTCAAAAGTGTCTTTATTCTGATGATAAATTACATGGTCTTCCTACATAAAAGGCAAGTGAAGAAAGTGGTGTAAGTGGAAGAAATAACCAAGTATTTAAATGCTGCTGCTTAGACAAGTAGTAGGACTGGGAACCGGTGGCTGCATTTAGTGTTATGGGGGTCACTGGGACCCCGTCGGGAAACGGCTTTAGTGCCACAGCAGGCATGAAGACTTGAGGTCAAAGGGAAATAAAAGGAGAGGAATCGGTGACAGTAAATACAGACACATCTCTTAAGAAGTTTTGCTGTTTAAACAACAACAAAAAGGGGCAGAAAATTAATGGGGAATGGTTGGAAAGAGGCTAATCAAGACAGGGTTTGGGGAGATGGAAAAATTGCAGTACGCTTGCCGACTGGGGGGGTACCCTAAAAGAAAGGGGTAAACTGATCCTGAATGAGAAAAAAGATGTCAGTATTGCCAGGGCTGTGTTATGATTTACATGAGCCCTAGGCACTTTTGCCATCATGGGCCCCTTCCTCCATTAAACATTTTTTTAAAAATATATTAAAAAATTTTTTAAATATTATGCATTATATAAAAGTGAATATATTAACCTATATTACAGCATTTTCTTTGACCTAGAAGTTCCTATTTTTCTTATGATTTTAAAGGCACTTCTAAAAGTATCATGGACCCGGTACTGTACCTACCAGCCTGTGGATTCATCTGGCCTCCATGCCCTCAGGTTGGTAAGAAGAGGACGGGATTGGTGCACAAGTGGAAGCGCTGGTGGTTCATCTGTAGGACAGGACAGAGGGCAGAATGCGGGACACAGGTGGGTACATGGAATGGGTGCAAGGCGTTTTGGTGTTTTCTCTCTTGATGGTTTCTATTTTCTCAATGAAATAGTAAGCATAGTCAAAAGCTGAGAATGAGGATGGCAGAGGAGGCATGATGGAGGTTTGAAGAGAGAGGAAAAGGTATGAAACAGCCACTGAGGAGTGCAGGAGAGTGAATGGACTTGGAAAAAATGGAGAAGGACTCCAGGGCAGCCGCAAAAGTCCCCTGAGGTGAGGTGAGGAATTTAAAATGAGACCAGTCAGAATGAGTTGTGTGTTTTTTCTCCAGCCACATTCAGCTGCTTGGTTGCAGGGGCAGAGTAGGAGGAGAGCTGGAGTCAAACAGGGATGGAGTTTTGCCAAGTAAGTTTGACAAAGCAAGAGGTAGCTGGGCAGTAAGGTGTATGCACAGTGACCGTAATAATGGACCATGGAAATTAAGCTGGGCAAGGATGGAAGTGGGGATATAAAGGGAGCAGAGATATTGAAATGATAGGAGGTTTGATTGTGGATCCTCATGAGTCAAAAATAGCTGGAGTTAAGCTCTAGGATAATTGAATTGGAAAGATGGCTAATGATGGTATAAGAGTGGGATGCCTGAAATTATGGAGGGATGTGCAGTTATTAATAGGAGGCCCACATGTAACACATGAATATTTTTTGTTGTGCAAAAATTCAAATAACCCATTACCTCATACAACCTCCAAATATTAATATAATCACTGTTAAGAATTTTTATGTGACTGGGCACAGTGGCTCATGCCTATAATCCCAGCATTTTAGGAGGCCGAGACAGGCAGATTACGAGGTCAAGAGATCAACGCCATCCCGGCCAACATGATGGAACCCCGTCTCTACCAAAAATACAAAGAAATTAGGCTTGGTGGGGCATGCCTGTCGTCCCAGCTACTCAGGAGGCTGAGGCAAGAGAATCACTTGAACCCAGGAAGCAGAGGTTGCAGTGAGCCGAGATTGTGCCACTGCAAGACTCCATCTCAAAAAAAAAAAAGAATTTGATATATATCAAATATATATTACACTCACATAGGCACACACACAAACACATTCATACACATTTAATGACTATATTTAATTTTTTGACATACATGGGATTATGCTATACATATTATCCCAGGCCTTGTTTTTTCATTTAATAATATATTCTGCAACTTTTATGATTGTTTATATAGCTCTACCTCTTTTTTAATGACTTCACTGTTTTAAGTTATATGAACTTCCAATTGAACTGTCTATGGAATATTTTAGACATGTAGACAACAGTGGATGTGATGTGAAACTAATATTCTCAGGCTCTGGGTGCCTCACTCTCACAGCCCCCTTCCAGGGACCCTGATTGGAGGTTAGCAGCACATTCACACGGCCATAGTTTTTATGAAATTTACAGGAGTAAGATAGTTCAAATGTGATTAGTTAAGATTAGTCTCTTTCCAAATCTCCTCCATGGCACTTTCCCTGTATTGGATGCTGTTGGAGAAGCTGTGAGCATTCAAAGTAAATATTCATTTCTAATGGAATTCATTTCTGAATAAATGTACATTTTCATATCTAATTTTGTATTCTGTTTGTTAAGAGGGGCTTTATAATTGAATAAGCTTCAGGCCCTATAAAACTTGGATCTGGCCTGACAGGTTTAGCAATGCTTCTTTAATAGTCCATTTCCTCAATGATGTCCAAATTCCTGGATTCCCAGCTATGTCCTGCTGCCCCAAACATCTGTTGCTAAACCATATAGCAAAAGTCTCTTCCCTGCTCCCTCTCCAAAAGCCAGGCGACATTCACTTTCCTAGAAGTCGTGCTCTGTAAACCTAAACCAAATTTTTGTGGTAGCAGTTCCGTACGCTAATTAGTATGAAGGTATTAACCCTCAAACTAATTTTACATAGTTGTAAAAACATACAAATAACTCTAATTGTCTCAAATACTCTAATGTGGAGTGTTTATTTCTATCATTGTTGCCTTAATTCTGTATCAACACAGATAATCATTAACTCAGAATTTTAGATGTACAAGATTATATGGAGATCACTTAATTGCATCCTCTCATTTTATAGCTTTGTGAGCTGAGATACAAAATAGGACCTGTGACTATTTACAATTCTACCGGGAAGGATAGTCTTTCCTTAAGGAAGGCCTGGTCCTGTGTGAAGTATAAAGTGAGAAGATCAAGTGAGGCACGTCCCAGCTCAGAGACAGAAAGCTGCTAACCACATAGTCTTGTAAAATTCAAGCACATTGTTTCTTGCTAACAGACACTAATGACTATAATAAATTAAGGAGGTTAAGTTAAGCAATAAACAATTACACTGACACAGGGTATAAACTTGATGTCCTAATTAATGTATTGACCAATAGATCTTTCTAGGCTAAGAACCCTTGTCCTAATTCAGCCATGTTACATATGTTCTTTTTTTATGTACTAGAACTGAACCATATTCAATATTCAAATAATAGTTACACGGTTAGGTCTTCGAAAAACACAGAGAGGGACTCAGAATAAAACAAAGTTTTGTCACACTTCTTTCTAAGAGTGATGATACGCTGACTTACCTCACAGTATTATGAAGATTAACAAGATTATGCCTTTAAGTATTCTAAGCTCTTTGGATTTAAAAATTGCAGTTGGCTGGCGGTAACATTTTTTTAATATCTAGTCTGTGTGGTTCATTTTTATAATGAGATATAGCTTTAAAGTAAGGAGACTAATCTTGGACAAGTATATTCCATCAAGACTCATGTATACAAACCTGCTTTGTCATGCCATGTGGCTGCCATGCGAAACTGTATTTATTCTGATCAGGATTCTATTGCTTATAACATTTCCTGAACTTCTCTTTAGGCACTGCCTTGGAGCCAGCCTATGAGACACAGGAGGAAAATAGCCTCCTTATTAGGGAAATTCCAGAAGTACATAAAGTTCTTTAAAAAAAACCCAAAACTACTACTAATTTACAAAGTAACTCAGTACCCTGCAGAGACAAAGTTCTATGTATCTAGCAAAGAAGCAATTGCAGCAGACAAATGCCAGGTTAAAATTCCTAAAGAGTTGTTATAAGATTCATCGAAAGTATTTTTAAGCACATCTATGCATGTGACATTCTTCTGGAAGACAGGAAGAGGAGCTTTTTAAACATGAAAAGTCACACATGTAATTTTCACTTATTTTGACAGGTCATATGTTGGCCAACAATTTTAGTATGTGTGAACATCTGTGTAGTACGTTATAATTGTTAGAGAGTTTTTATGTGCATTGGTTTATCTTCACAACAACCTGAAGATACTTCAAAGATAAATATTATTATTACCTTCATTTTACTTACATAAAAATTCAGGCTCACAAAGTTAAAAGAAAGCCCAAGTTGATGCAACTAATAAAGGAGTCTGATTTCAGACACACCTCCTTCTAATTTCTCACCCAGAACTCTTTCAACATTTTAACTTAAATATATATATATATATAAATATATATATAAATATATATATATATAAATATATATATAAATATATATATATATAAATATATATATATATATATTTTTTTTTTTTTTTTTAAGACAGATTCTCGCTTTGTCATCCTGGCAGAGTGCAGTGGTGCGATCTTGGCTCACTGCAACCTTCGCCTCCTGGATTCAAGTGGTTCTCCTGCCTCAGCCTCCCAAGTAGCTGGGAATACAGGTGCCTGCCACTGTGCCCAGCTAATTTTTTGTAGTTTTGGTAGAGACAAGGTTTCACCATGTTGGCCAGGCTGGTCTAGAACTCCTGATCTCAGGTGATCTGCCCGCCTTGGCCTCCCAAAGTGCTGGGATTACAGGCATGAGCCACCACATCCAGTCAACTCTGAATGCTTTCAACATTTTAACAAATATTTTCTAAAGTGTGTTATGAAAAATTCTGTACCCTCAACATGGTCTTTATAGTGGTTTTAAAATATGTTCACAAATTGAATAGACACTACTCTATTCAAAAGTTAGAGCCTACAAAAAGGAAAGGCAGGGAAACCTAGTTCTCCTCTTCTTGAATGTGGGGTGGATTTAGTGCCTCATTAGTAGATGTGAGCATGTGTGACATCTGATATGAAGTCATAAGACATTACAGTCTTCTCCTTGATCTCTTTCAGATCATTCATTCTGGGGGAAAGCAGCTACCATGTCATGAGAATATTCAAGCAGCCTTATGGTGAGGGCCACGTGGTGAGGAATTGAGGCCTCCTACGAACAGCCACGTGATGGAGCCACCCTGAAAGCAGAACTTTCAGCCCTCTTCAAGCTTTCAGATGATTGCAGTCCCACATAACATCTTCATTACAATCTAAGGAGAGACTTTGAACCAGAACCACCCAGTTAAGCAACTTCTAGATTCCTGATTCTCAGAAACTGTATAAGATGATAATGTTTGCTGTTTTAAGCCCATAAATTATAGGTAATTTTTCAGTAATAGATAGCTGATATGGTCCTCAAAGTGTTCTGTGATCAAATAAGTTTGGGAAACCCTGTATTCTATAACCCTCTTAAAGATTTATAATGTCTATTAGTATATAAAGGCTATATACTAACCTTTATATAGTCCTGCAGCAAAGAAACTAGTTTTTACTTTTTCATAATGCAATTCTAAGTCCCCCTTTAACAAAATATCATTCACACCCCCATGAAACTGATTCAGGATGATTTGAACTGCATCTGTATAGGTTGCTAGCAATTTCAGTTCGTTGCAAATCTACAAGTAAGTATTTTGACAAAATATCAAAACTATACTACACATCCAGTATATGTTTGAGTCTCTATTGGACATTCTACAAAGCAGTAATTTGGACTCTTTCAAAATGTAAATGTCATAAAAGACAAAAATGTTTGGGAAACTGTTGTAGATTAAGAGAGACTAAGGCCAGGTACGGTGGCTCACGCCTGTAATCCCAGCACTTTGGGAGGCTGAGGCGGGCAGATCACAAGGTCAAGAGATCGAGAGCAGCCTGGCCAACATGGTGAAACCCCATCTCTACTAAAAATACAAAAATTACTGGGTGTGGTGGTGTGCCTGTAGTCCCAGCTACTCGGGAGGCTGAGGCAGAAGCCTGAACCCTGGAGGCGGAGGTTGCAGTGAGCCGAGATAGCACCACTCACTCCAGCCTGGGAAACAGAGAATGACTCCATCACAAAAAAAAAAAAAAAGAGAGACTAAGAAGTCAGGTCAACTAAATATAATGCTTGATTCTCAACTGGATTCCGGATCAGAAGAAAATATATTTGTAAAGTATACTATTGAGACAATTCAGAGAATTTAAATTATGGATTGTAATTAGATAATAACATTGTATTAATGTTAAATTGCCCAAGTATAATAATTGCACTGTAGTTAAGTAGAAAAATACCTTTTTTCTTAGGTATGCTGAAACTGTAAGGCTAAAAAGTTAAAATATCTGTAACCATGAAATGACTCAGAAAAAAAGTAGAAAATACACATTTGTGTCTGTGGGGGTGGAGAAAGGGTGGGGAAAAGTGAGGAGAAAAATGTCAGACAGAGCTTCCATCTAGAGTACAACTAAGCAGTTAAGATGGGGCATAGGATATGAAGACCCTCTTCTAATTGCTGAGTTTTGAGGTCTCTGCTCAGCAGCAGTCCCGACAGACTGATGAAGGAAGTGAAACGCCTGTTCCTGACTCGTCCTTCAAGTCATGGTGTCAGTGTTTCTAGCTGACCACCATACCCCAGTGGGTTCCTCTCAGTTGTTCTCGTTCACAGACCACTCTGTAAATCTCATAACACTTTACCAGTTTTAAAATTTCAAGTGTATATATAATCTATACCTCTTTATTGCATATCTTTTCCTGCTGGACTGTAGGTTCCCTGGGGACATGAGTAATATCTCTTTCATTTACTGCTCTTTTTCCAGTCCTTCACCCAAAACCTGGCTCATAATATGCTCTCACAATGTGTTTTTTAGAGTAAATTAATGTTTTTGTCACTCTTTTTTTCCTACCGTGTGGCACTCCTAGGTTACCTCTCAGATTCAGTAAGTGAAAAGTGCCTTTATGCTACCCAGTGATGTACACACATACCTGTCCGTGTCATTGCCCCATATCATCAGATGATTACTGGTCCCCACAACCAGATTTTTCCTAGAGGTAAGCTGAGTATCTAACCATCATGTAGCCATAAGTGGTATGCTGGGTTGAACAGTGTTCCCCAGAAATTCATGTCTGACCAGAACCTCAGAATGCAATCTTATTTGGAAATAGGATATTTGCATGTAATTAGTTAAATTAAAATGTCATACTAAAGTAGGGTGTGCCCCAATCCAATGACTAGTGTCCTTGTAAGAAGAGAAAAGAGAGATACAGGTACACACAGGCACAGAAGGTGGAATGCCATGTGAAGAGCAGAAATTGGAGAACTGCATCTACAGAGCTCTTGATAACCCAAAGGTAGGAAGAAAGAAGGAAAGATTCTTCCCTAGAGCCTTCAATGAGGCCGTGGCCCTGCTGACACCTTGATTTCAGACTTATGGCCTCCAGAACTGTAAGACAATAAATTTCTGTTACTCTAAGCTACATAGTTTGTGCTCATTTATTATGGCAGCCTAGGGGACAAATATAGATGGGGTATATGGATATTTGTAAAACTGAACTGATGTGCTAGATACACCCTTCCTAGGTAAGCCTCCACTCTAGGTCTATCTTCAACAGTAATTAGTCCTATGAGCCTATTGCACAGAGACTAACCACAATGAAAAGAGTTTTAATAACAAGTCCCCAGCCTATCAAATTGTTAATAGGGGTTGACACTTTATTTGTCATCCCTCTTGGAATATTTGCATTTTAATAAGATACTTAAGACATTCAATATTCATGCAACCATTTACTCACGAGGGTGCACTAAGTGCCCACCCTCATAGCATGCCACTATGTCAGGCATTGCTGTAGGTCAGCCAGAGAACTGTTTCAGGACATAGAAGTAGCCTTCCCTGAATGCTTCAAATCACACCTAGCAATCACTCAATGAGCTTAATGCACTTATTGGATATGCCACTGGGAAAACAATAACATGTATATTTTCTATTGAAGAAGAGGATGCTCTGTCTAGAAAAGTGATTTTCTGTGTGAGCAGAGTTTGGGGAGATATAAACAAAGAATCAAGAAAAGGAAAAGCAATCACATGACCAGTCAAGCACGGTTAGGCTAATCAATGCTGGAGAATCCCACAACACACGCTCTCTTGGCTTTCCTCCTAGTTCTCTGGCCTCTTGTTCTCCACCTCCTTTAAATGTTCATCTCCCTCTGTCCGTCCCGCAAATGTTTGTCTCTTCACCATTTTGTTCATAGGTCTGCTATTCTACATACTCTCCCTGGATTTTCGTATCCAGTTCTATTGGTCTCAATTACCACATATGCTGATGTCTCCCCAGTCTAGAACTTCCTCCTAAGCCGCACACCAACTGCTTACTAGGGAGCTCCCCCTAAATGTTCTATAAATACCTCAAATTTAACATTTCAAAAACTCAACCCATTGCTTTAACCATCAGATCTGTTCTTCTGTCACAATCCACCGTGTTCGTTACATGAGAAGCCACACTGTAACGGGCTCAATAAGGTGGACATGGCATTTCCTTTACTTGTCCAAAATTTAGTCATTTTGAGCGTTAAGAGCAACTCCAATTCTAGTTTTCTGTGATTTTGAGAATACATTTCGGTTTACCCTGTCACTGACTGATCCATATTTCTTGTTTCAGACAATAATCTTAGTTTCAAAAGCCCATCTCCATTTTTTTAAGGCTTTAAGAATTACCCTGGTCTTCTCCTACTCTTTCACAAAAGAGCAACCAAAATTTCTAACAGTAGAGTTCTGTTACCTAAATTATGAAAAAAAAAACATGTTATAGATATATACTTACTAATCTAAAAATGTCTATGATTTAACGTTATAAAAAGCAGGTTTTAAAACTGTCCAGAACATGGTAACAACATTTGTTCTAGAAAAACAAGTATGATCACAATAGCCAGGTAAATATTGCAGACAGGACAATATTTACCTTTACTTTTCCTTGAAACCACACTAAAAGGACCATTCCATAAAGGAAATCAGAGAGAAACTGCAGGTGGCACCCTTAGAAATGAAGTCAGGGAAGACGCCTCTGAGGCAACCATGAGAGAGCGGTCATCCAATGGCTGAGAATAAGCTGCTGTGTGAAGAACTGGAGAGAAGCACATCAGGACTAAGGAGTAAGTGCAAAGGCCCAGAGGAGGCAAAGGCCCAAAAGGCCTTTCACTTCCAAGACATTAAAACCCAGGAAGATCCTTTGATGGGTTTTAAATTTGGGAGTGACATGATCTGATTTTTTGTTTTTTCTCGTGCTATGGCAAGGAAATCTATTGGAATTTGGCAAGACTGGAAGCAGAAGACCAATGAGGATTCCATTCCTGCTGTCCATGTGAAAAATAATGTCATTGGACTAGGAGGTCGCTGTTGAGATTAAAAAATAGACATATATTTTAGTGGTATATTTTGATGATATTGATATATTTGATGACATATTGATATATTTGATGACAGATATATTTTGTGATATATCCTATTTGTTCCATAGGACTTGTATTTGGATGTTAAAATAAGGGAAATCAAGCATGTCCTTAGCTTCTGCAATGTGGCAAAGGCTGTGCCATTTATTGGGATGATATCTGTATACTCAGGATTTCTATTATGATTGATTGAGCATCAGTGGGATGGATGCCCCTTGGTGAGGGTAGAAAATTAAGAATTATATCACTCCTATGTCTAGATGCATGGACTACAAATTCCTTGCAAAAAATATTCCAGTTCAGAGATGAATTATTTGAAAGAAAATTCTTAGTTACATAAATAACTAAGACACACAGTTTTAAAAGGAGGCATAATACTGGCTTCTTAAAAGTGTTTTAACACAATCTGCCTCATTATTTTATAAAGAGAACTTGTTCTTATAAGGTGATGGATTCGTTTGCCAAAGGAGTCCAGGCTTCTGTGGCAAAGGGACCCACTTATGACTCTGCTTCTTGAGACTCAGAGTTAAGTAGACTTAGTGGGGTGGATAGAATGGTCTTGCCCAAGGCTCAGTAGATAAAACTGTCAAGGAGGTCCCGGAAATAACCTTGAAGAATGGGCAAGTCAAGCCTGGTATCCCGGGCTGCACTGTGAAAGGTCTCAATAGTGTGTGACTAAGGCTAGCCATGCTGACATAGTGACACACAGAAGGTTTGGCTGTAGTGAATAATGACAGAATATCTGGGTGCAAACTAAGAGCTATAATTTCAAAGCCCGCATTCAGAGCCCCACTGGCATGCTGACAGGCATTCAGACCAATAAGGGCATGACACAGAATAGACAAGCATCTGTTGGCCTGTAGGCACAGTCTTCAACAGTGACACTAGGTAGCAGCCAGGAGCAACAGCAATCCTAAGTTGATTAGTCATTACTAATCTCTTTATGCCCAACACTGGGAGCAGGAATGGCCCTGCTCATCAACCCATCCTTTGCACCAAGTAAATATACCCCTGGTATTCCTGGGAAATTGGCCAGGGGAGAGGAGAGCTGAATTGGCCAGGTAGAGAAAGCTCAAGAGTGCTGGTTAGGACTTCCTGCTAATAGGGCACTTAGTGGCTTGAGTATGTTTCACAAATAAATAAATAAAATATGCTCAGATTTATATACAAATTTGAAAGGCAAATCATTCAAATGTCTACTCCTTCAAAGTTATACACATATGAATGACATATAAGTGCAAATATGTTTAATTCCCAAAATGTTAAAAGTTATTATCTCTGAATGATAAAATATCTAGGCGACATACAATTTTTTTATCTTCAAAATTTTCCAAATGTAAAAATTATATGTCAGGAAAAAAAATAATGTTAGTGTTTTGTTTTATTTATTTTTTCCTAAGGAATAGAGGGCCACAGAGTTTAATATAGTTAATTGAAAAACTGGGCTTTGTTTTGTTTTGTTTTGTTTTAGTGTTAAATGTCTAAGGCCAGTGCGCTACCCATGGAACCCATCAGGTATGAACTTTGAGGAATTTCCAGGTCCTGGGTTCCTCTCCACACCCAGTCCAAAGACTCCCCAGAACTAGCTTAATGGAGGCCGACACTAATAAACGTCTCAGATAAAGTTGGATCTCTGACCTTACAGAGCAGTAGTCACCATCACTTCTTATGAGAAGTGGGAAGAGCAAGGAGAGCATAGGCTGGAAACGGCTGTCATCCCAGGTTACTCAAGAATCTGGGTGTTAGTTATTTAGCACGCTATTAAAATTATAGTATGCTTATTGACTTACTTCAGGAGCAATGCTGGCCTTTCAGATCATTCTGAATGACAATAGCCTCCTGCTATGGTTCGAATATATTCCCACAAAATTCAGATGTCACCAATGTGATTGGGAGGCAGGGTGTTTAAGCAGTGATTAGGTAATGAGGGCTCCTCTCTCGTGAAGGGGATTAAGGCCCTTATAAAAGAGGAGCAGGCACAGTGGCCCAGGCATGTAATCCCAGCACTTTGGGAGGCCGAGGTGGGCGGATCACTTGAGGTCAGAAGTTCCAGGCCAGCCTGGCCAACATGGTGAAACTCCATCTCTACTAAAAATATAAAAAGTAGCTGGGCGTGATGGCGCATGCCTGGAGTCCCAGCTACTGGGGAGGCTAAGGCACAAGAATTGCTTGAACCAAATAAATAAAATACAAGGGGTTTTCATACAGCATTCAGCTTGCTTGCCCTTCTGCCTCCTACCATGTGAATGAAGGTTCCTCCCCTCTGGAAAATGCAGCAGTACGGCACCATCTCGGAAGCAGAGTGCAGCGCTCACCAGACAACCCAACCTGCCAGCTCCTTGATCTTAGGCTTAGCCTCCAGAATTGTGAGAAATAAGTTTCTGGTTTTTATAAGTTACCCAGCCTGTGGTATTTTTTATAGCAGCACTTACACAGACCATAGACCAGCCTCCCTCCACCTGGGCACATGCACCTCCATGCTAACGTTTCTGAAGAAGTCATTATAAAATCCTTATACTGATGCTCATGTTCTACCAAATGGAAGTCTATGGCTTCTAGAATCCTGGATGTACCTTAATGACAAACTTTTAATTCACTTTAAAAATGTGAAAAACCATTTATATTATTAGCAAAATCTCTTTCTTAAAAGGTTGCAAATGTCTACCCCTTTTCATATAAAAAATAGGCCTTTTTTTCAGGAGAGAGGGAAAACTTACTTTGTTATAATACATGGCATGAGTCATGGAAAGGGCTTGAATAATTTGTAGACACGATGCTATTGAGTCATCGTGAATGATACAAGGCCACTTGAATACTGATGAAGTTAAATCCTTTATAATCATAAGAAATAAAAATACTACTGCTTTTTATTTTATAAAACTCAATTTCACTTTTATCCTAGAAGAGACACTGAGGCTAGATAGCAACAATTATCATTCATAGATGAGGAAGCTTATTCCCTAAGAAGCCAAATGGGATCTTCAGCAGAGAGAAAGAATTGGAAGTATAACACTGAGTTGAACACAGGTATTACCTCTCTTTATCCAATAGATTCCTTTTTCTACCACAATAGGTAAAATATTATATTAAAAACCAAGCTGTCCCAATTGTGATAAACATCCTCAAGGATCTTGTGATTCTAAAGGTTTTAAGCTATATGACTGACAGGGTTTGATGGGTACATTGAAATGGCTGTGATTTATTATATAATTTAAGTGCCCATCTGTGCATCTGTGCAAAGACATAGCTGATGAAAATATCAGCTGTCCAGCTGTTTTCTCTGCCCCATAAAGGTCATGAGGATTGCTTCTCTGGCTGCCAGCACCACTCTAACAACCCCACCTTCTGTCACAAGGACGCTTCATTTCCACATTCTCCTGAAAAAGCAAGGACAACAACACTGGTCCTTAATTCTGAAGAAGATCCCAGCGATGTTCTAGGCTACTTGCAATGTCATGATCCTTGACATTAGTTAAAGAAGTCATCCTCTCAACCTCTGTGCCTCCTCTTCCAGCTAGCTAGCCTGGGCCACGGAGAGGCTGAGGTCTGGCCTAGTCTCCTGCACTGAATTTCTGTTTCCTTACATTTGCCCTTCCAGCCTTCACAAGAATAAACAAATTATGCAACACCAAAAACAAGAGACACAATGTTACCTTCCCACCTTCCAGGAGTTCCTTAGCTGCTTATCTATTCTCCATGTCTCTGGAGTTACTGACAAGTGTGATGACTATAAGAACTGTAGCAGCAAACTTAGCAGTAATTTCCAATGGGTCCTGTTTTGTTTTAATATGATTCACTTGAACCATATGGGCCTTAGCAACCCTACTTACTATCCTTTCCATTGAGATAACTACTCACCAAGTATCAGGGGTTATGATAGATACTCAGTATATAAGTATGAACAAAAGAGAACGCTGAATAAGATAGTGAGTTGTTGACTGGTAAGTAGGATCAGAAGAAAGGACTGCAAATATATAAGCTATTTATTTAATATGCCATAGATACAATGAGGATTCAAACTCCATACTACATGTATTGCCTACAACAGTAATTTAGACACACATCAGAAAATCAAGGAGCTGTGATCAGGCTGACATTAAACATTAATTTCATAGCTATTGATCCCTTTCTATGTCTTTCAAAGCTGTAAGTAGCAAGTTTGACCCAAGTGCAAACAGCAAAATAGTACCCTCAAATCAGTAGCATGAGGAAGAAAGGAGAGAGAGGGAAGGCGTCCTACAGGTATTAAGAGGCTTCCTGATCCTGACTTCTGGCCCCCAATTCCATCAACTCAGCTGGCTGCCAACGGGACTGGTCCAGGGACCAAGACAGATTTGCTACCCTGATTTGTCAGGGGAGGCCAAGTAGTGAGTGGCTTAAAACCATGCACAACTTTTAAAAATCGTTATTCCAGAAATAGTGGCTGGGTGCAGTGGCTCACACCTGTAATCCCAGCACTTTGGGAGGCCCAAGTGAGCAGATCACTTGAGGTCAGGAGTTCAAAACCACCCTGGGCAACATGGTGAAACCCCATCTCTACTAAAAATACAAAAATTACCCAGGCATGGTAGCTTTTGCCTGTAATCCCAGCTACTCAGGAGGCTGAGGCCAGAGAATCGCTTAAACCCAGGAGACAGGTTGCAGTGAGCCGAGATGGCTCCATTGCACTCCAGCTCAGACAACAGAGTGAGACTTCATCTAAAACAATACATATGTATAGATATAGATACTGTTTCAATATCCATGTGTCAGGAAAAGACCTGGTTATCTCATGTTAGTTTTGAAATCTGACTTTTTACCTAAAAACTGTGAATGCTCTGAGAACAACCCCTAAATGCTATCCATATTGTAAGTAATAAAAAAAAAAAGGACAGGTCCTATATACTATGCAAACAGTCAGTACTTTATTAACATTGAAACTTATTGCTAGTAATCATATGGATTTTCAGTAATAAAGGTTCTTCTGTGTAATTCATTCAGAAAAAATATATACCCCGAAGAGCAGATTTTAAGTAAAGTCAAGCAACAGAAGACAGCTCGATTTTATTTGCAGCATTCTAGTCTCAGTTTCTCTGACCCTCTTATTTTGTAGGAAATGATACAGTTCTGGAGGCTTCTCCTCAAAGTTCTCACCCATCACAATAATAATAAAAATATTTGAATAGTACTTTAAATTTTGTAAATAATTTTCACATTCATGTGCTCATTCCACGTTCACTGATTACACAGCTAACATTCCCTTTTACAGATGATGGGATGAGGGCTCAGAAAAGTCATGATATACCCAAGGACACCGTCCATATCCCACCCTTTTTCAACTATATCCTAAAGCCATTTATGTTCCTACATCTTAACTTCAGCCATATCTACCATATCTATTGCTTGAACTCTTTTTTTTTTTTTTTTTGAGACGAAGCCTTGCTCCTTGCCCAGGCTGGAGTGGTGCAATCTCGACTTACTGAAACTCTGCCTCCCTGGTTCAAGCAATTCTCTGCCTCAGCCTCCCAAGTAGCTGAGATACAGGTGCCTACCACCACACCCGGCTAATTTTTGTATTTTTAGTAGAGACAGTGTTTCACCATCTTGGCCAGGCTGGTCTCGAAATCCTGACCTCATGATCCACCCGCCTCGGCCTCCCAAAGTGCTGGGATCACACAGCTAACATTAATATATGGATATCAAAATATCATTCAAGCAGGGGCCGGGTGCATGAGCCATGGGCACCCGGCCCCTGCTTGAACTCTTATATAGGTAATTATGAGTCAAAAACTGTTATAAATAGTATCAATAAAATTAATTAAAATTAAGTTCATAGTTACTTATCCTTTCTTGCCTCCTGAGTCATATATATAAAATTATCATTCAAATCAAAATTACTGGCATGATAATAAAACACATGTGTAGCCCTAACGAGGTATTTCTTTGTTTTCAGTGTGCTAAAATTTATACTCTCACCTGACATATGAGGTATGAACATAGCCTGAATGTTGTTCCTCCTCCCAAATTAATATGTTAACATTCTAACCCCCAGTACTTCAGTATGTGTCTGAGGTTTTCACTAACATGGCGGGATTTATGCTGAGCATTAAGATTGTGTAAGGTTTTGATATAAGTAGATATGTAGTAGGGGAAAAAAAGAGACAATGAAAGTGAAAGTTCATAGAGGACACATTCTGAGATACTTAAGTTAAAAATGAGATTTTTAGGGTGGGCTGTAATCCAATATAACTGGTGTCCTTATCAGAAGAGGAAATTTGGACACAGAAATGCACAGAGCGAAGACCACGTGAAAACACAAGGAAATGATGGCCATCTCCAAATCAGAGAGAGAGACCTCAGAAGAAAGCAACCCTTGTGACACCTTGATCTCAGACATTTAGCCTCCAGAATTGTGAGAAAATAAATTTCTGTTATTTAAGACCCTCCCAGTCTGGTACTTTGTTATGGCAACCCTACCAAACTAATACAATGGTTAATACTTAGTTCTTGTACAAGTTAGTAACATGACTGATTTTTAGTATAATATATGGATATTAAAATACCATTGCTCTCAATTTTTTAAAACGAGTCTATATGCTAATTGTGGGTATATGTTTATTGTGTTTTAAACAAAGGCATTAGCAACCATAATCATTCACATGCAAGTTAAAGTTAAAGTGACATGTTAGTGTATACATTAACTAGTGTGTACACTGGATTGGCATTCAGGTTTCAGATCAATTCTAAATAAGATGTGAGTGAAGTTTTCACTAATATGGTGGGATTTACACTGAGCATTAAGAGTGGGTAAGGTTTTGTTGTAAGTAGCTGAGCAGTAGGAAAAGAAAGAGACAATGAAAGTAAAAATTCATAGAGGACAAGAAACATGGCAGTTTGGCTGAAGCAGAAAAAGTGAGAAAACCAAGTCAACTTGGTTTCTGGGAGGAAAGAACTGAAGAGTGATGGGTCATCTCATTGTGAGAGGAGGGTGTGAGGATGAGCTGGACATATCCACTGGCTTCCACTCAGAAGTCACCTGTTACCCCATCTATAAGAACAACTCCATTCTGTGCCTGCCTTAGGCATTTATTGAATCCTTTTTCAGAAATACCCAGGGAAACAAATGCTTCTTCCTGTGGCAAGGTGGCTCTCAGAATCACATGACAACATTTATTCATTGTGCCCATCCCAGACACAGTGAAATAGAATCTCTAGGGTCATGTGCTCAACTTTGGCTGTACATTATACATCACCTGGGGAGCTTTAAAAAATTCGGTTGCCCAGGTTACAGTCAAAACCAATTAAATCAGACTTACTGGTGATGGGAGCTAGGCATCAGTACTTTTCTAAAGCATCTCCCTACCCCCTCCCCACTTCCCACCCACCCCAGGTGATTCCGACATGTAGCCAAGTTTTAGATCCACTGCTATGCAGTAGGGCCTTGCTATCTGTAAGCCTCCTGAATGATTCTTCCTAGCCAACCCATGAAAAACATCTGATTCTCAGCACCGAGGCATCTATTGTCTATTCCTTGGTTAGCTTTCTCCAATCCCCTAACAAAAAACAGACATGTTTCCTCTTGTTCTCCTCTCTTTTCTATCAAGAAAACTTCATCCTTATTTAGCTAAACTTACTTCCCTATTTGGCAAGATAATTACACACAGAACATACAACATAGCATCAGGGTCCTACATTCAACTTGACATCAAGGCCCTTTACAGGCTATACTATGTACAGACGAGTTTAAGAAGTAGAGTGTTGAAAAATAAGACAGTTATGGACCAGATTGTGGAAGGACCAGTTTTTCGGCTACAGAGTCAATAGCCTTGAAAAAATAATACAGCAGGAGATTGGCAAGATCAACATAAATTTTAAGGAAACTATAAAGAAAGCAATAAAACCAAAAAAATGTGAAAGTGTAAAGGAGGAACAATTGCACTTGAGTAATAGTTAAGTATGTGACAAAGTTGGGCATTAAAGATGTGATTCTGAAGTTGTAAGCCTGGGTGATAGCAAGAAATGACAGAAATGGGAAAATGAAAATAAGTGGCTGGATTTTCTAGGGGAAAAGTGGATACTATTACATTTGGGATTAAGTTTTAAAACAAAAAAGAAAAAATAGGGGGAAATTGGGAAAGGGAAGAGGACTAAATTAGGTTTTACTTGTCTGAGATAACATGGTATTTAGAGAGCAAGGCTGGTCCAGAGACAGACATTTCGAATCTTCTGCCAAGGAGTCTCAGTTGCAGCCAAAAGAGAATGTTGGGAAAGATGAGTAGAGAACCAAAGACAGAAATCTGAGACATTCCAGTAGAAAGGTAAGTGGAACCACTGAAGTCAAAAAAGAAGCATCTATTAGATCAGCAGGAGGAAAACCTGGATAAAGTCACAGAAGAAGAGAAAGGGGAAACAGGAAGTGATCCATAGTGTGAAATGGCTAAGGAGAAGGAAGCCTAAGATAACAGATATGATAACTGCTCATTTCATAGCAGTGCCTAAGAGCCATCATTGGCTTTCCACTGCCTGCAGGTTAATATTAGCCTGACGTGAAAAGGCCTTTATCAGTTGGCTCTAGTATACCTTTGTGGTTCTTCATCTCCCAACTGACATTGAACTACATACTAAATACGTATTGCTAATATGTTCCCCTAGGCTTCTTTACACATGCTACTTTCTTTTCTTTCACAGGAAGAAGCTGAATACTCGTTCCTCAGGATTCAGCTCATCATGCCAGTTCCTCCATGAATCCTGGTATACTCCTAGTCCCTAGCCAATTACTGTATCGTCAGTGCTTCGTCAATACTACCACTTCAATTTGTACATACATCAACGATAGCCCTTACTACAGGGCGTCATCATTTTTTAACTCATCTGTTTCAGTTACCTGTTGCTATGTAATCATTCCAAAACATAATGACTTAGGTAATAACTAGGTTATTATTATCTCAAAATTCCATGGGTTGACTGGGACCTACTGTGTGGTTCTGCTCCATGTGACATCAGCTGGAGCTACAGGCAACTTTAGGGCTCAACAAAGAGAGAGCACGTGAGACAGTTCACTGGTACATGTGGGACCTTGGCTGAGATAACTGGAGGAGTGGGCTCAAGCTAGGACGTGCTGTTGGGAAAGCTGGGCTTCTTTCTTTTCAAGAGGTCTCTCCGCATGGTTTTTTCATGTTGTCCCTCCACGAAAGCAGGCCAACTTCTTACACAGCTGTGCAGGGCTCCCAAACGAGAGCATTCCGAAAGGAAGGAATCAGAAGCTGTCAGTCCTCTCAAAGGGGGCCTTGAACGGACGCTGTATCACCTCCACTGCTGTTAACACAAGTCAGGGGCCAGGAACGGCTCAAAGGCATGAAAGGACACAGTTCCATAGGGACCAACCACTTTGGAGCTGTCGTCCTTATTAATCTGCTATTTGCCTGAAGAGCAAAGATTATATCTTTTTCATCTTTGTGGCCCAAGTACCTAGTGGGGAACTTAACACATAGCGGACATCCATTAAATGATGGTTGAGTTGGAACTAGAGGATTGAGGAATAGGCCAAGCTTCACTTACTTCAAAAGTAAGGGCCAATGCCAAGTTGGGGATGGAAGTGGAAGTAGCTCAGAGTTCGACTTCTGGTGTTACATCAAAATGAGGCCACACCTGCTGTCATCAGTTTCGTACCTGAATTTCAAATGCTAATCTATTAAGTGGAAACATTTAAAATGTGTCATAATATGTTGTAATCCTGTTTAGCATATTGAAAAATAGAGAAGTGCTAAACAGGATTATGCATATGGAAGTGGCCTGAGCAGTTGAGAGTCCCCAGGAATAACCACTGTTAAGTGTACATGTGAGATAGTAACTTTTAAACTGTGTTGCTAAGAGAAACCCTGAGAGTTCAGTGGAACTCCCTCAGGGACCACTTTAGAGGGAGCGAGAGCGAAGGGTCTGAGCTGAGCCTATGGGCCTGTGGACTCACAACCCATCCCTATCCGAAAAAGGAAGCTTTTATAGATTTCATTTGTTTTTTTGACACAAATAAGGTTTTATTTAGAAAACAAAGGCAGGTTTTGGATTTTTCCCCCTACTAAATACATTGTGAAACTTACATGCTAGGAAAAAAAAGAGGAGATGAATAATAAGATTAACCATGAAGACTTAGCTGAAACTGGACAGCTTAAATTGGCAGCAAGCCAGAACAGCATGATCCTGTTGGCAAGGGAAATATAAGAAGAGATTAAAATGACCAAGCTGTCTGGGGAGACAATATGGAGGAGAAAGAGTGACGTACTTGAGTATAGAGCCCAGATTTTAGTCCAGCTTTATCACTAACAGGCTCCATAGCCTTGGGTAGAACACTTAACCTCAGGGGATCTCAGTTTCCCCATTTGCAAAACAAGGTCATTGGCCTAAATGACTTTCAAATTCTGGGGTTCCTGCTCTAAGATTCTGATTCCAGGGAGTTAATGAAGCAGTGCAGATGACTGACAATTTCCAGGCTACATATTTATTCATTATCAGGGTAACCTCATTTTTGCAGGGTATGAGGCCAGAAAAGAAAGATGAAAAGTTTAGGAGTTTGATATTGCAGTATAGAGCTCATAGCTCAGATAATATTTGATATTGGCTGTGCATTAAATATTGCTATTCTACTAAGCACTCTACCCATAATATAGCATTTAATTCTCACAACATCTCTATTGGGTAGGTACGGTCATCCCAATTTTAGAGATGAATAAGTTGAAGTTTAAGAGATTGTCATTTGCCTAGGGTCATACACCTAATACGGAATCCAGCAGGGGTTTAAATCTAGGCATTCAAGTGCATTCTTGATTTTTCCCCTAGTCATATAAAGTCTGCCCATATTATATTATAAAGTCATAAAGAACTAGGCTTCTTATCAGCTTAACTCACTTTATATAACCAGAGCACAAGGCTTCAGGCATGCTGGCACTTAGTGGGAATCTTTTTATGATGATGATGCCAGGAGTGTTGACAATATTAATGCTGGTTAAACAGAATTTATCTTTGAAATGTAAGTTAACAAACCGCATCTATAATTTTACTATCGGTTCGATTCCACTGCCCGTGTGTAACTCTACAGGGAACTCTACTGCTAAAAAGAAACTATGAAAGAATGGATGCATTTGCAGAGAAGTTCAAAAATTTCAAATTCTACTCTATGAATTACGTAGATGTGGAGGTGGCAGAAATATTTCACATTTTGGCAACTTGTAAAACAGGTAAGTTAAAAAAAAAAAACCTTCTATCTGTAAAACATTACCAGACTATAGAGAAACTTCATAACTACATTTCAGTTAAATTTTCACAACTCCATGAACATTATCATCCCATTTTAGAGATCTAAAAACTGAGGTTTATAGAAGTTAAAATTTTTGCCCAGGATAATATAGCTAGTAAGTGGAAGCAAATTTTTATCTTCAGATTAAAGTCCAGTGTCTTTCCATTACACTACAAGGTACTTTATTAAGATGCATATTATGTATCAGTAAAATATAACAGCTATTACCTGCTAGAACAGAATTGATTAGTCTCGCCCCCTAGAGGAGAAAATTATATATATTTTCCAAAGATTTGGTTGCTACAGGTAACAACTTGCAGGTACAATATTAATAATATTGTATTAATATTGTATATTGATATCATAATATTAATATTGTGATATAGATGGATTAGAATATGTGGCTAACACTTTAAAATAAATAAATAAAAATAAAACCAAACATAAGTTGTTTTTGTTGTTTTTGAGACAGAGTCTTACTCTGTCCCCTAGGCTGGAGTGCAATGGCGCAATCTCTGCTCACTGCAACCTCCACCTCCCTGGTTCAAGCGATTCGATTCTCCTGCCTCAGCTTCCCAAGTGGCTGGGATTACAGGCACGTGTCACCACGACCAGCTAATTTTTTTATTTTTAGTAGAGATGGAGTTTCACTGTGTTGGCCAGGCCGGTCTCGAACTCCTGACCTCAAATGATTCGCCTTCCTCAGCCTTCCAAAGTGCTAGGATTATAGGCATAAGTCACAAGGCCTGACCCAAACATAAGTTTTTTAAAAAAAATTAGGATTGTAAGCACAGTTAGATGTACTATTCATATATATTCTGTGCCTATATATAGGACTAGGTCATCTATTGCGATTTCAATGTTTTCAGGATTATAAACCTAACTATTATAAATCAGCCCCAAAGCATCAATAGTTTATGGTTGGACTTTAAGCCACTAGTGGTTTTAATATTTAAAGAGCTTAATTTTCTTGATCACAAGGAGAAAGTTTACATGCAGTATGTTCTTGAAACCCATACAGATTTGGGTTTCCCCTAGCTCTATTGCTAACTACCTGTGTGACCCTGAAGAAATGCATTAACCTCTGAATCTAAGTTTCCTCCAATTTATATGTGGCAATAATTCCTATGTAATTGGATTGGTTTGAAAATTAAATATGAAAGTGTCAACAAAGCATATGGCGAAGGATCTGGCACTCAAAAAATATTAGTTCTCTTCCTTAAGGGACTTCTGAGTATTGGTATATTGGGCTACAATGAGTCTGCTACAAAACCAAAAACTCCTTCATCTCTACTTGTTTCTACTACTACTGTCAGATAGTAATGTCTGCTATCTGACATTAAAGAGTGAGCTATTTAGCACCCCCTCTGGTACCTTGTTCACAGCCAGGAACTTGGTAGGCACCCAGTAAATGTTAGTTGAATTAAACTGAAATCAAATTACCACATCCCCCCATGGTTTCCAGTGTTTAATTAGAAGCCCACCATAGCTAGTATCTCATTGGCCACTATTCGGCCAATATATAACAGGATGTCGTCTTTGTAACATTCTTCCTTGGTCTCTGGGCCCTGCTTTTTTGTCATGGTTCATTCCAGCTGAACTAAAATTTCCCCAAACATGACTGAAGCGATGGGCCGAATCTAACAAGATTAAGTTTAATAGGGATAAATGTAAAGACTTATACTTCAGTCCAAAAAGAATCCTGTACAACTGCTAGATGGGGAATATGGGGATTAGCAGCAACTTGTGTGAAAAGGACTTAGGGGTTTTAGTTGATATTAAGCTCAATTAGTCAACAGTGTGCTTTTCCTAACAAGAAAGTTGATGTGAACTGAGCCTGCGTTAACTCCTGCACCAGCCTGGCAATTACTGGACTGCACTAGTTTTCAAACTTTAGCTATATCAGAATCACCTGGCAGGCTTGTTAAAACACAGACAATGGCCCCACCCCCCCCGGAGTTTCTGATTCAGTAGGTCTGGGGTGGGGCCTGAGAATTTGCATTTCTAATAAGTTCCCAGGTCAGTGCTAACGTTGCTGGTTCCGGGATCAGACTTTGGGAATCACGGCTCTCCTTTATCTTGCCTGGTCAGGTAATACTGGGACTATTAGTAACAAAAATAGTGAAGAGACTGAAAATGTAAGAGGGACAAGGAAGGAAGAAAAGAAATGAAGAGGTGTTATGTGCTATAGTGATATTAATACAATTAATAATAATAGCTAACATTTGTTGAGAGTTTATTATGGGATAGAAATTCTACCAAACATATCATATGAAATTAACAATGGTAATAATAACAACTACCAACCAGATAGCACTTACTGTGTGGCAAGTTTTGTTCTATATGCTTTACATATTTAATCCTTACAACAGTCCTAAGAGGTACATATTACTATGCTCATTTTTTAGATAAGGACCCTGCAGACCAGAGAAGAAACCTGCAAAGGCCGTGTTCACACACTCACAAAAGATATGGCTGTGATTTGGAGCCAGACATGATGTGCTGACAACAGATCTCCTGTGATACCATGAAGCCTTTGGGGGGCAGAAATGAAGTAAAGGTGAAGTTTAGCTTAAAGAAAACAAGGATACAAAACATTCCACGGTGAATAAACAGAAAATGGTGTATCCATACAATAGAATTTGACTCAGCAATAAAAAGGAACCAAACTATGAAAAACAACATCCAACAACAAGAAGGAATCTCAAAATAATGATGGTGAGTGAAAAAGACCAGACTAAAAAAAGAGAGACTAGAAAATGTCAACTACCCAATAGTGAAGAAAAGCAGGTGATTGCCTGGGGAGGGTGGGAAGGGCACTCTGAAAAGAGGTAGGAAGGAAGGGATGATAAACAGGCTGGACACTTTTGAGGGTGATGAATATATTCCCTACCTTGAGGATGGAGATACTTTCAGGGGTGTCAAAATGCATCATATTGTATGCTTTAAACATCCACAGTTTATTGTATGCTAATTACAGTTCGATGAAGCCATAAAATACATATTTGAATTTAAATATATTTAGTAAAATTCACAAATCCTATGAAGTAGACCAGTATTATTATTCTACTAGTAATAGATTGAAAATTGTGTTCGGTATACCTATAAAACAGGTAATTTTGACAAATAACCCCTTCAGCATACCTAATGTATACTCAATATGTCTTACCAATTTCCCAATAGAAATTATCCATTAAATAATAACTTAGTTTCTATTAAAACTTAATTCAATGGAAAAAATCTATTACTAAATTCTAGCTTGTTAAAAACCAATTTGGCCATAAGAGGTCATGACTTCTAAAAACTAATAATACTTAAAGATATTACTTAAAATTACCTAAGTATTAAATAATACTTAAATATATTTATAATAGTAATAGTAATAGAAGTAATGCTATTTCCTTAATAAATTTCCCATTAAAAAAATTTTTTTTAAACTCTGAAATTTTCCTTCTGAAATAAATTAGATAAGATCATTCTCATTTACTAGACATTAATTTTTAAGTTGTCTGAAAAATGCCTTTTCTACAACTTTTTTTTCATAACTGCTTTGATGACAAGAATCAAAATCTGTTTGGAAGTTTGCTTTGCTCAGTGTCATAAGTTGGTTTAAACTTCAATCAAATGCCCTGGTTTGTCACAGGAGCTCACCAATAAGCAAAACAGCCAAGGTCTTTTAAAGACTAATTAGAAAAACTACAATAAAATTAATTCACACAGCACATGTGCTTTTTAGACTTGGAAGAAATATACTGTCTGTGAGCTAAGAATTCTAATCACATTTGGAGGCGCTCCTATAGAACCGTGCCTGGGATTTTTCAGGATTACTAACACACGCTGTTCTCAAATTATCTGTGTTTTGGTAGATACATGAAACTCACCCGACTGCAAAACTGAGTCTATGGCAGAGGTGGGTCTTATGCCCTCTGCAACTTTACTGTAATTTCAAGAGAGAACTGAAGTGTTTCTATCCCCTGACTCTATTCCTGGGGAGAACAAAGTCATACAAGTGAAAGATAAACTCGGGCACAGCTGGGCCTCCAAGATGAGGAGTGGAGTGTGGCGCAGCTGGAGTACAGACCAAGTTCTCCGATTCGGGAAGATGGGGTCTCTTCCCTCTATCACCCAGAAGCGTGGTTAGGAAAGGAGGAGAAAAGGCCTAGAGGAGATGGCTTCCACCTGCCTGGAAGGCAGCCCAGAAAGAGAAGGAGTACACAGATTCAGGTTCATCAAGGGCCAGAGATCAGGGAGGAATTTGTGAGAAAGGTCAAAGTGAAATAATAATGTAGGTGCCTTTGCCATTTCTCCCTCATTCCAAACTATGTGGGGAAAGATGACTGCATAAAAGCTTAGGATCCCAAGACTGGGGTCTTGGCTTTTAACAACTGATAATCAAGAGGGAAGGAATGCAAGCATATACTTCTAGGATGAGTTATTGAGGGTTTGTTTGTTTGTTTGTTTGTTTTTCTGGAGTCAGGGTCTTTCTGTCGCCCAGGTTGGAGGTGCAGTGGCACAATCTCAGCTCATTGCAGCCTCAACCTCCTGGGCTCAAGTGATCCTCCCACCTCAGCCTCCCAAGTAGCTGAGATCACAGGTGCAAACCACAAAGTCCAGCTAAATTTTTTTGTACTTTTGGTAGAGACGGAGTTTCCCCATGTTGCCCAGGCTGATCTTGAACTCCTAGGTTCAAGTGATTCGCCCACCTTGGCCTCCCAGAGTACTAGGATTATAGGTGTTAGCCACCCACACCTAGCCCTAATTATTGAAGTTGTATTAAGAGCCAGCTCTACCCAAAAAATCTATGATGTCTTCCACTGTGGGATAGAAAAGGATTTTAGTATATTAATAAATTACAGAATAATAAGAAAAAAATCACAGAATCATATTTACATAGCACCTCTATAGACTCAGTCATAATCTAGACTTCTCATGTGTGTCCAGAGATACATCATTTAATCAAGAAACACTAAGAACAAAATCTTGTGGAGAAGGACCTCAGTAACTGGTGGGTAACCAGGACTGGTTTCACAAGTGTAGGGCTTGTACAGTAACACCGGTAACACAGTCCCCAGGGCCACCCCTCCCCACCCCACATCCCTGCATGGTTTAATGTTCTACCCTGCTAAAAGATTCTGAATACATTTTGAACAAAGAGTTCTGCATTTTCATTGTGTATCAGGCAATAAGTTTGTAGCCAGTCCTGAGGTTAACAATGTAAGATCTGGATTACAGACCTCTCCTTGTTGGCAAATCTCTTCTGTCTGGGCACCCTATTGCTAATTGCAATATTTGTCAGATGTTTCTCAAAAGGGAGTGTAATTAAAAGAAACTACAACTCCCTAACCATGTGTTTTATTGTTCTTTTATAATAATTGTAGGCTGTGCATGGTGGCTCACACCTGTAATCCCAGCACTTAGGGAGACCAAGGTGGGAGGATCACTTGAGGTTAGGAGTTCAAGACCAGCCTGGTCAACATGGTGACACCCTGTCTCTCCTAAAAATACAAAAATTAGCCAGGCATGGTGGTGCACACCTGTAATTCCAGCTACTTGGGAGGCTGAGGCAGGAGAATTGCCTAAACCCAGAAGGCGGAGATTGCAGTGAGCTGAGATTGCACCATTGCACTCCAGCCTGGGCGATAGAGGGAGATTCTGTCTAAAAAATAATAATAATTTTAAAATCTTGCAGGCTTCAAGTATATTTAATCCAAAGTTTATTTTACATTTTAAAAGTGTGAGCCATTAAAAGTGGCTCACACTTGTAATGCTAGCAATTTGGGAGGCCAAGTCAGGAGGATTGAGTGAATTCAGAAGTTGGAGACCAGCCTGGGCAACAGAGTTAGAACTCATCTCTAGTAAATTAAAAAAAAAAATCAGCCAGGCATGGTGGTATGTGCCTGTTATCCCAGCTACTTTGGACGCTGAGGTAGGAGGATTGTTTGAACCCAGGAAATTGAAGCTGCAGTGAGCTGAGATCATGCCACTGCATGCCAGCCTGGGCAACATAGCAAGACACTGTCTCAACAAAATAAAATAAAAATAAAAAATATTTTTGGAATCGAGCATATACTGTGTATAAGACATCAGGTGAAGGGCTAATATCATCAAGAAACATAAACGCCAGAGATGTAATCCTAAGTACAGTTTCCTGCGAAGTTTTTTTCTTTAGGTACCTCTGTGTTGTATCTGTATTCCTTTTAGCAGAGTAACTGCATCTGAACAACTACATCCACAAGCTCTCTGGCCATATCTATATGCACAACCTACTCAAAAGCATTTGGTCGAATTTTATCTCCATTGTAAAATTATGCAGATATTTGGGTCACCACGAAAAGTAAAGGTCTCTACTTATGAGTACAGACTGACGCCCTAATTTGTCCCTTCTTGGCTGCCAATGCCACTGGCAGAGGAACTTCTAATACCACTTTCTAAGGGACAAGGACCAAGTGAAATTCTAATCTACCAGGACTTGCTGATTATTAAAGTGAAACTGAAATATCATACACAGAAAGAGTTGCTTTATAAGAATGATAAGAATAGGGCCAGGCCATACAACACCGATTTACACACACACACACACACACACACACACACACACCCCTATTGTTTCGTGTTATTTTGTTTCCTTTAACTAAGCTGACTTGTAAAGGGTATGTCTACAGCAGCCTAGGGAACACAGACAGCTGTGTCTGTTACAATGAATTAGATTTTCTGGTTGCAGAAAAGTTACAAGATCTAGGCCTCTTTGGGGTGAAAGAGAGAGCTAAATGTGAATAAATGCTGCAGTAGAGATGATGGCCAAAAAGGATGAACCTACACAATTAGGATATTCAGAGACTGTTAATGTGAATCACACACTCTCTCTACAAGATCTTGATTTCAATAATGTCCAGTTAATTTCATAAGCACAGTAAAACCTCATTAATTTGGATGCTCTCAACTTAAAACTTATATAAGTAATATCATAGAACTCTGCTGGTTTATCTTTCTACGGTGGGCATAAAAATGACTAGTATAGGCAAGATGCAGTGGCTCACGCCTGTAATCCCAGCGCTTTGGGAGTCTGAGTCAGGAGGATTGCTTGAGGCCAGGAGTTGGAGATCATCCTGGGCAACCTAGTGAGACATCATCGCTACTAAAATTTTAGAAATTAGCTAGGCCTGGTGGTGCACACCTATAGTCCTAGCTACTAAGGAGGCTGAGACGGGAGGATTGCTTGAGGCCAGGAGTTCAAGGTTGTAGGAGCTATGACTGCGTCACTGCACTCTGGCCTTGACAACAGAGTGAGACCTTATCTCAACAACAACAACAACAGAAAGTATGGGACATGAATGTTGCAGATAATTTGTTCTGTTCATTAGAGCAGAGCTTCTAAAGTATGATGTCATCATTGCTCTGTATAGAATTACCGTAAATACTTAAATTTCTGTAACGTTTTCTTTTAAGTATCATAATGCAGATTTTCCTCTTCATTGAAGCACTTCCACTTAACTTTTAGTGGCTGAGCATCTACTTCAAGTAAGAGATTGTGCTAGGTATTGAAAGGAACATGCTGAGGAAGATGTGTTCCTGATCTCAAATTTTTCTCAAATGAGTATTGCCCAAGCTACATGAACTTAGGAAAGGAAAAGTCTAAGTAGCCTGCTATGAGAGCACAGGCAGAGTGAATTACATTGGCTTCCTTCAGAAGCCAACCATGAGACAAGAATGCATGCACAAGTGGTTTATTTGGGAGGTGATCGTAGAACGTACCAAAAGGGGAGTCAGGAAGTTAGACAAGGCAGTAAAACAGCTGATAGCAAAAGGTACCTTATGGAGCAGATTCCTGGTATGAGCAACTGCGGCTCAATGTTGCTGTGGAGCTCCAGGGGATAGAACAGAAGATGCCTTCATTAGCCTGAGGGGCAAGGGCACCCAGGTGTTTATCTTCCAGTTTGCTTCCTTCATTGGTTAAAGGCTACTTCTGAGGAATGAAAACTTCTGGCACTTGTGACCTGCCCTGGTACCAGGTGCAAGAGGAATGTCCTCAGGCAACTGCTCACAGCTGAAAACCCAACTATGTTCCTGGAGATGATGTGCCGGGGGGGAAAGGGCAGGGTGTGCATCATATTTGCTATACAAGGGGGAGAGATGATGCCAGATCTGATTATGAAAGAAGGCTGCTGGCAGAAGTGGTATTTTTACTAGGGCCACACAAAGATGGAGGTACGATGGAGGAATGACAAACTTGGCTGTAGTAACTACAAGACTAAAAGCAAAGAGATGGAGAAGGGTGTGTAGCCATCACTAAAAGCAAATATCCCTGCATAAACAGAGTTTAGGGTTCACGAAAGAGGAGGAGTAGAAGGAAATATGGCCACACATCTACAGCCATCTGATCTTTGACAAACCTGACAAATCAAGCAATGGGGAAAGGATCCCTTATTTAATAAACAGTGTTAGGAAAACTGGCTAGTCATATGCAGAAAACTGAAACTGGACTCCTTCCTTACGCCTTATACAAAAATTAACTCAAGATGGATTAAAGACTTAAACATAAGAACTAAAACTAAAAAAAACCCTAGAAGAAAACCTAGACAATACCATTCAGGACACAGGTATGGGCAAAGACTTCATGACTAAAACACCAAATGTCAACAAAAGCCAAAATTGACAAATGGGATCTAATTAAACCAAAGAACTTCTGCAGAGCAAAATAAACTATCATATGTGAACAGGCAACCTACAGAATGGGAGAAAAATTTTGCAATCTATCCATCTGACAAAGGGCTAATACCCAGAATTTACAGAGAACTTAAACAAATTTACAAGAAAAAAATAAACAACCCCATCAAAAGTGGCCAAAAGATATGAGCAGACACATCTCAAAAGAAGACATATATGTGGCCAACAAACATATGAAAAAAAGTTCATCAGCACTGGTCATTAAGGAGACGCAAATCGAAACCACAATGAGATACCGTCTCACACCTGTTAGAATGGTGATCATTAAAAAGTCAGGAGACAACAGATGCTGGAGAGGATGTGGAGAAATAGGAACACTTTTACACTGTTGATGGGAGTGTAAATTAGTTCAACCATTGTGGAAGACAGTGTGGTGATTCCTCAAGGATCTACAACCAGAAATTCCATTTGACCCAGCAATCCCATTACTGAGTATATACCCAAAGGATTATAAATCATTCTACTATAAAGACACATGCACACATACATTTATTGCGGCACTGTTCACAATAGTGAAGACATCAACCAACCCAAATGTCCATCAGTGATAGACTGGATAAAGAGAATGTGGCACATATACACCATGGACTGCTATGCAGCCATAAAAAAGGATGAGTTCATGTTTTTTGCAGGGACACAGATGAAGCTGGAAACCATCATTCTCAGCAAACTAACACAGGAACAGAAAACCAAACACCACATGTTCTCACTCATAAGGGGTCATTGAACAATATGAACACATGGACACATGGAGGGGAATATCACACACTGGGGCCTGTTGGGGGCGGGTTGGGGGCTAAGGGAGGTATAGCATTAGGAGAAATACCTAATGTAGATGATGGGTTGATGAGTGCAGCAAGCCACAATGGCATGTGTATTACAACATAACAAACCTGCACATTCTGCACATGTATCCCAGAACTTAAAGTATAATAAAAAAAAAATATATATATATATGTGGGAGTAAAAGGCTTATAGAGCTATAAAATATAAAGTTTCTTTCTCTTATTAGATATAATTTATGTCTATGAGTCAGAATATAGGAATTACAAATGTAAATTTAGGATAAACTACAAAAGGCATTATTCAGATCTTTGGATGACGACTAAACGTACCTGATCCACTATATTCTAACAACAGTGATTGACTGATTCCAGAAATACTCCAATTGTGTTCCAGAAGGGGAGCCACTAATTTTAAAGTAAAAAGTAAAGCAGGAAATTAATTCACATTCACCAAGCTCCTCTAACTTGACCTTCTTTTCCTAAGGCCATGTACCTAGTAATCTGCATCTTCAGAGGCTCTGGAGAATATTTCTTGAGAAACTCTAGGCTACCTCTCTGCTGTTTTCCTTGCTAAAGTCCAGCAGAGAGTGATGAAGACATGTGTCCAAGTTTGTGGAGGCCCAATAAATAACACTACTGTTTTCTTCACTTGAGCTTTGAATCAAAGAACATTAGGTCAGTGGAGAACGACATATCCCCATATCATCATTATCATCATCACCATTGATAAAGGCCAGGCTAAAAGACATGGCTTAGATGAGGAACCACAATGGGCAACCTAATGCTACACCCTAGAATTACACATATTTATCCACCAAGCCATATGCAAAAGAAGACAACCACAGACCTCTCCATGTGAGAATTTACCTTGTGAAACAACTTGAGGTATGGAAAACCAGAATTCATACACCCAGCAATTTATTCTCAAGAATAAAAGAAAGGAATAGGGCCATGAATGTTCAGTTCCGTATCGCATACTCACCACCAAATTATTTCTTAAGTCACTTATAGATAATGGATGCCCCACATCCTGAAAACATGAATTTAAATAAATTTCTTTCTTTGTCACCTCCCTCCTCCACCACCTATAAAGTCTTAGTTCAAGGACTTAAGAAGAGTTGGAAAATAGAATATAGAGTTAGAGAACTCTTCCGAGATCACTTAGCCTGCCCCATCAGTGCAGGAAGGTGAAGTGACTTGTCCAAGGTCACACAGCTGATTAGTGGAAAATCTTACGCTAGTATCTCTTAGTTCACAGAGACCTGGGAAAATATGCTGTTACTTGATTCCATAATTTTTTACACCACTCAAAGGTGCCTTTGAGAAGAAACATCAGCCAGATGGTGATAACTTTTTCAAAGAATCTCTAATCCGAGAGGGAACTTAATGAAGCAGCAGTCTTTCACATGGCTCTTATTTATCCTGATCTGATAAATGTTTTCTGAGGCCACTAGCTATGCTCCTTCTACTACTCTGGAAAACCCAGGTCTTTCTACCCAGAAAATGATAAAAGATTTACTCTGTCTATTGCTTCTGGGGAACCACCTCCCAACTAGCACGGGACTTGACACATGGCAAGCACTCAAGATATGATGAGTGATGAATGAATAGACAGGTTTTCCTCTCATTCAGAGAGGGTATGAGATGAAAAAAATTAATGCAATTCCAGTTAAGGCAATGAAAAACATACACACTGTAGAGAAATGCATCAATTTACTAAACTCTGCCAAAAATATTTTCTAAACATTTTGGTCGGAAATGAATCCAATTATTAACAATTATCATTTGAATTGACTTAAGTGGAAAGAATGGAAAGGAAAACCCAGAGTAAAGAAATAGTGGGAGAGAGATGCAAGTGAAAAAATTAAAAAGTATTAGAGAACCTCAATATTTATGAGGGACAGTCTTAATAATCCCATGATTCCCCAGATTGACAAGGGAGCAGCAAGCACTAAACCAAGTTTACTCCTGAGTAAAATGCCTCACTTCTGAATACCAGCCCCAGAGCATTTAAGATTTATATTATGCCAGGAACTTTCCATATTCTATTCTAGTTTAACCCTACAATCACACCATGAAGTAGGTATCAGAAATTCCGTCATGTGAGGATGTTATGCTAAATGAAATGTCAGACACAGAAAAATATTGCATGATTTCACTTATGTTTGGAATCTAAAAAAATATATATAGATACATAGAGAATAAAATGGAAGTTACTGGCAAAGGAAATGGGGCAATGTAGGTCAGAGTATACCAAGTAGCAGATATGTAGGATGAACAGATCCAGTGGTCTAATGTACAGTATGAGGACTACAATTAATAAAATTATACTGTGTTTGGGATTTCTGCTAGATGAGTATATTTTAGCTTATCTTACCACAAAAATATAGATAACTACGTGAGATGACAAACATATTAATATTAGTTTGCTTCATTATAGTAACCATTTTTCTATCTGTATCCCATGACATCATACTGTATACCTTAAATGTACACAATACAATTTATTTAAAATAACAAACTCCACCATACACTATACATGTCAGGGAACTTCACAAATGTTAAATTGCTAGATACCAAACTTGTGGTATATAAATCTTTAAGTTTACTTCCTTGTCTCTCCTTTGACTAAAAATTTTCCTCTTGCTCATTCTCATGTAAATCCATTGATTTATAAAGTATTTATTAAGTAATAGATGGGAAAATAGATTAGTATACATGAGCAATGAACAATTTGTAAAATAAAATTAAGAATACAATGCTATTCAAAATAGCATCACAAGGAATAAAACACTAAGGAATAAATTTGACAAAAGAAATTCAAGATTTCTACACTAACAGTTACAAAATTTTGAGGAAGCTAAAGTATATCTAAATAAATGGAGAAGATTCCATGTTCATGGAATGGAAGACTCAATATTGTTAAGATGTCAATTCTCTCCAACCTGATCTATACATTGCATGCAAATTTCAGTATGCATTTTTGAAGATATTGACAAGCATATTCAACATTTATGTGGAAATGCAAAGCACCTAATATAGCTGAAACAATCTGGAAAAATAACAAGATTGAAGAACTTTCATGTCTTCGTGTAGAAACTTACAAAGTTACAGTTGTCAAGATGGTGGGACTAGGATAAAGATAGATATATAGATCTGGAACAGAATTAAGAGTCCAGAAATAAATCTCTGTATTTCAAGTCAATTGAGTTTTGGCAAAGGTGTCAAGGCAATTCACTAGGCAAAGGATTCCATTTAACAAATCGTGCTGGAACAACAAGATGCAAAAAAGACGAACTTAGATTGTCACCTCACACCATATACAAAAATTATTATGGATTATAGATTTAAATGTAAGAGCCAAAAATAAAACTTTTAGAATAAAACAGGAGAAAATCTTCAAGACCTTGGTTTAGGCAAAGATTTCTTAGATATGACACTAAAAGCACAGACCATACAAGAAAAAAAATTGATAAATTAGACCTTATCAAAATTTAAAACTTTTGCACTTCAAAATACATCATTACAAAAACAAAAAGACAAGCAATAGACTGGGGAGAAATGTTTGCAAAACTCATATCAAAATAAAGGACTTGTAACTAGAATATATGAAGAATACTTACAGCTCAATAAGACAAAAAAACAAATCAAACCATAGAAAACGACATGAACAGATGATACATAAATACCTAATAAACATATGAAAAGATGCTCAACATCATTATTCATTAGGCTAATGCAAATGAAAACCACAGTGAGACAGCATTTTACATCTACTAGAATGGCTAGCAGACAGACAATAACAAATATCGGTGAGGAGGTGGAGAAAAAGGAACTCTTAACCATTGCTAGTGATAATGTAAATTATACAGCCACTTTAAAAAATGATTTGACAGTTTCTCAAAAATTTAAACATAAAACTACCATACAATCAAGCAGTTCTACTCCTAGGTATCTATCCAAGATAAATGAGAACATATGTCCGCATGAAAACTTGTACCAGAGTGTTTATGCCAGCATATATTAAAGATAACCGAAAGGTTCATTAACTGGTGAATGTATAGAAAAACTGTGGTATATCATTACAAGGGAATACTATTTAGCAAAAAAAGAGAACAGACCAAGCTGGGTGCAGTGGAGAACCTATAATTCCAGCTACTCAGGAGGCTGAGGTGGGAGCATTGCTTGAGACTGGGAGTTCAAGACCAGCCTGAGCAAAAGAGTAAAACCCTGTCTTAACAAGACAAAAACAGACCACTGACATAAGCTACATGGTATGAACCTCAAAAATATTGTATAAAGTAAAATAAGCAAGACACGAGAGATCACAGATTGAATGATCCCATTAATTTAAAATGTTTTTTCAAAAAGATAAATTTATAGAGAGAGAAAGTAGAATGGTGGTTGACTAGGAGTAGGGGTATGAGCTGTGACTATAAATGAGCATAATGGATCCAATTTGGGGACAGAAGTGTTATAAAACTGATTTATGGTGATGATGGTACCATTTGGTAAAGTTACTAAAAATCATTAAATGGTATGTTTGAAATAGGTGAATATGTAAAATATATACCTCAATAAAGTTGCTAAAAAAACTAGATTTTAAAATAATTTATTAAAAGCTAACATATCTTTGATTTCAGATCTAATGTACATTATTTGTTCAAGCTCAAACCTTACTTATTTTTATATTTTACTTTTTATTTTTGAGACAGGATCGCCTGTCATCCAGGCTGGAATGTAGCAGTGCAATCATGGCTGACTGTAGCCTTGACCTCCTGGGCTCAAGGGGTCCCCCCACCTCAGCTTCCCAAGTAGCTGGGACTACAGGCATACACCACACTTGGCTAATTTTTATTTTTTATTTTTTTGCAGTAACAGGAGTCCCACTATGTTGTCCAGAATGGTCTTAAACTCCTGACTCAAGCAATCCTACCACCACGACCTCCCACAGTGCCGGGAGGCATGAGCCACTCTGCCCAGCCAAGTTCAAAGATTAAAGTCATATTTGAAGCCTTCCTCTTCTTCTTGACCATACAGATGAGGCACCAAGGCCTTCCTTATTCTTCCTGTAAACTCTATTGCATGAAACCATTTCTTTCTTTTCCTTTCTAAAAAAAACCATTTTATTCATTCACGTTTTCCTTGTTTCCCTTATTTAATTATAATTGTAGGTGGTTTCCCTATTTTTACTTACTTTCTACAGGTAATATAGCATTAATTACTAGATTAATCTTCTAGTGACATTAGTTTCATCACACGACACTTTCTGTCTCCAGACCTCTAACTGTTCTCACTGCAGGCAGTCTACTATGTGTGATGGTTAATTTGAGGTGTCAACTTGACTGGCTAAAGAGATACTCATTTAACTTGGTAAAGCATTATTCCTTAGGATATCTGTGAGGGTGTTTCCAGAAGAGATTAGCATTTAAATCAATAGACTGCGTTAAAAAGATCCCTCACCAGTGTGAGTGGGCAGCATCCAATCATTGAAAGCCTGGATAGAACAAAAAGCAGAAGAACAAATTTGCTGTCTCTTCTGGAGCTGAAACACTCATCTCCACCCTCAAACATCAGAGCTCTCCAGGGTCTCAGGTTTACACCATCGGCTCCCCAGTCCTCAGCCCTTCGAATACGGACTGAATGACACCACTAGCTTTCCTGGTTCTCCAGTTTGCAGACAGCAGATTGTGAACCAATTCCCATAATAAATCCCCTCACAGATCTCTCTATATATCCTGTTAGTTTCACATCTCTGGGGAACCCTCACTAATACGCTGTGCAAACAATAGCCTTCCCGTTTGGACCTACACCAGAGTTCGTTTTAATTTTCCACTCAGTACAATTCATTTACTCTATCAGATTGGTTTCCTTATTGTCCCCTGTATTAGTTCCCTAAGGCTACTGTAATAAATGACTACAAACTAGGTAGCTTAAAACAACAGTTATTTGTTCTCTTTCAGTTCTGGAGGCCAGAAGTTCTGAAATCGAGGTGTCAGCAGCTGTTCATCTGAAGGGTCCAGGAGAGAATCTTTCACTGCTTCTCCAAGCTTCTGGTGGCTACAGGCAATCCTGGTGTTCCTTGGCTGGAAGGTACATCACTCCAACCTCTGCTGGTATCTTCACAGACGGCCTTCTTCCTGTCTCTCTTCTCTTCTAAGGACACTTGTCATTGGGCTTAGGACCCACTCTGATCCAGGATGCTCTCATCTCCATTACAGTAGCAAATTACTCAATTACAGCTGCAAAGACCTTTTTTTTTCCCAAATAAGGTCACCCTCACAGGTTCCAGGTGGACATGTCTTTTGGGAGGCCACCATGCAATCTACTACATCCGCCAAGCACCCTATGTCCTTTTCATACCTTTGGCTATGTTATTTTCACATTTGAAATTTCTTTTTTGTTCTCTTTTCAAAACACTGCTCAGATTGTCTGTCCAGCTCACAAAGCCTCTCCTAGTCAGAACACCCTGTATTCGTGTCTCCTTTTTTTGAACTCTATCGCACTCACTGTTCCGTACATTTCTGCATTGTTTATGTTCATGTTTGTAGGTCCTGCTTGCCAACCAGATTTTAATCTCTTGTAAGAGGATCTCAAACTCTAAAACAGTGTTTCTCAACTTTGGCAGAATATCAGAATCATCTGGGGATCTTTAAAAAGACCACCCCAGAGGTTTTAATTTAGCTGATCTGAGTGTGTGTCCCAGACATGGGTATTTTTTTAAATACCTTCCTTACTTCACTCTAATATGCAGCCAAGATTGAGAACCCACAGTTTTAAAGCATGCATCCTCAACAGGGAGGGCCAAAATTGTTTCTTGGTGGGGAGAGCATACAAAAAAATAATAACCATAATTTTGTCAGCCTTCAAATGGCCAAAGTACATAAACAGATATATAGTACCATATATGTATGCTATTCAAATTTCACGAGCAAATTTCATGGGAGGTGGCTATCAGAGGAAAAAAAAGCTTCGTGGGGGGAAATAATGAAAAGCTGAGAAACACAGCTCTAAAGTATATCAAAATCATTTATGGAGCTTGATAACATGCACATGGTCAACCTCCCAGAGATTCTGAGTCAGGAGTTTTGGCTGTGGTCCTGAATTCTGTATATTTCATAACTAATATTTATCACATGCTAACTAGTAAGTACTGTCCTGAAAGCACCCATGTATGAGCTTCACTTTATGGATGAAAAAACAGAGGCAAAAGGAGCCACCTGCCCAAAGTCACTCAGCTAGTAAGTGGCAGGAAAAAAGAAAGCGAACCCAGGCATTCACGTTCATTCCCTTAACCTCTAATCACAGGGCCTCAAGTATCAGAGCATGAGCACCACTGTCCTGGTAGAAAGCATGCTTCATAGTTCATTTCTATTCCCTTCCATAAGGAGCAGAATGTCTCATATACAGTAGAAGCCAAAGTGCACTTTTGAGTAATGACCATGATTAAATAAAGAATCAAAGAATCGCCAGCTAGACTAGAGTAGGGCTACAGGGTACAAAGTATCAAGATCACCAGTCAGGGCCACAAGCGGTAAGATTCCATGGGCTGACGGGGTTGGTTACGGTGAAGCTGGTTAAATGGGCAAGGATAAAGAAGCTTGTCCTTAGTCTAAGGTTAAGGTAGTACTTGGGAAGCCTCTAGTATATTACTGATGCCAATTAACACAGAGTTAAACCAACAAAAACCAATGCTGGCCAGGCGCAGTGGCTTATGACTGTAATCTCAATACTTTGCAAAGCTGAGGCAGCTGGGTGGGTCACCAATCTGGGCAACATGGTGAAACCTCATCTCAACAAGAATTAGCCAGGTGTGGTGGCACATGCCTGTGGTCTCAGCTCCTCAGGAGGCTGAGGTGGGAGGACTGCTTGAACCTGGAAGGTTGAGGTTCCCAGTGACTGGAGATCACCCGTCTGCACGCCAGCCTGGGTGACAGAGAGAGACCCTGTCTCACAAAAAAAAAAAAAAA